>JAMKCH010026143.1:0-18765 GCA_023653785.1 Ophioderma brevispina
ATTCCCGACTCATCTCTCAATAAATTGCAAACGATCCAGAACAAGGCCGTCCGTTTAATTTTCGGCTTAAGTCGTTCGTGCCATATCTCCCCTTACACTTTGCACGATCTTCATTGGTGCCCTGTCAACAACGTATTAATTTCAAAAACTTCTCGTCTAATGTACCAATTGTCTAAAATTATGCTCCCGTCTACCTCGGTAATGATATCAACTTGTCTCATCTACTCTTTCTCGTAATCTTCGTTCCCTGCAAGATTCCACCCGGCTTGCTGACTATACCCAGACTCTCAATATGTTGGTGACAAAGCTTCTCTCCGTGTATGGCCCCCGCTATGGAATGAGCTTATCTCCCTTCAAATTAGGGATAAAAAAAACTCTCATTACCCTCTTGTAAAACGCTCCTCAAACACAGTTGTATCCTGTTAGTTGGTGTTCTTATTTTGTAAAGCGCCTAGATATTTTATAAAATAGGCGCTATATAAACTGTTTGTATGGATGTATTCTGATTATCCAAGCTGGGGTCCACTAAAAGAGGGTTGGCAAGTGATTTCCATAATTTTATGGATTATCAATGCCTCTAAAAGCCTTGTGTTGTAAAAATGTACAATGGTATCCAGAAGCGCCACACTTTTTCACGACAGTCCCCTGCTATTCTTTAACATGCTCGCTTATTAATCATAAAAACAGATGGGTCACGCGGGCACCTTTTGTTTTAATTGTCGTAAAGAATTATTGTTTTTGCCAGAAATATATAGTTCAGCGTAAATTGTTTCAATACGCCAATTTATTACTACCAAACGGGGTGCTCATTTTGAATGAAAATGAACGGGTTCAGGGAACCATTTCGCACTGGACCCTATAACTGGTGTTGAGGGACTGGAAAAGTCACCGCGGCCTTTGAAATGAGAGTGGGACAATGATGGAAACTGCTCAAAAAAATGATTGCATCAAAGTATTAGAGCGAATTATCACAATTTACGGATAACAACAACAACAACAACAACGTATCAAACTCGCCTAAAGAGACTAGGCGAATGAAAAGATTCACAAAATAGGGGAGGTTGATAGTTATTTCTTTTGTTTGCGTGTTTTTAGGTATTTAGTTTGTGAAATTACTGGGATCTTATTTAAACAAAGGAGGCCATAAGATGACAAAACTGGAAACAAAAATCAGATCAAGAGTATTATTGAGTGTGTATGGAAACAATCATTACTTTTCAGGAAAAATAAGTTGAGATTACAAGCAAAAATAACATGCTATGAGCTATGCGTTCAACTTGGAGTTCTTCTCCCTGTAGCAAAGGATGAAAAAAAGGTTCGTCTCGTACTCTGGAATTGGTGTGTGTTGTAGTGAATGTAGATTTGTTTGTTAGAATTTTTGTAGGAAAAAGTAATTGTCGGAAATATTTTAAGTACACGCCTTTGAGCTCCTTTGGGGCAACAACAGCTGTAATTATATTTAAAATATGCCCCAATAACAAAATTAATATCAGATGAATTGCGTTGGAAGTGCAACCCGGCCATCCGTGGAATGACGGGCCGTGGGTATAGTGCAGGCTTGGCCGAAACGAGCCCCTGAAAAAAAACACCATGCTTCACCGGGTGTGGCGTAAGATGGGACGCGACACGCCCGTGCAAGGGAATGTTTACGCGGCAACTCTCCCACACCACGTAATGCAAAAAGTATTTATATTCCAGTAAATAGAAAGAAAATGAATGTTAACACAAGACGAAAAAGGGAAAGAAATTCTCGCGGAATCTGGCTCATTTCCAGGTTCGACGATCGCCAGTTTGACCCGCCAGTTTGTAATAAGTTAGTGTAAATTGCGGATGACTGACTGCGGTTGTTCGGCATTTTAATTTTAGAGGAAAAATATTAATTCTATTGATGTTATGAAGCTTTATGAAATCATTCCGAACTACCAGGAAGGTTGGAATACCAAACTGAGTCCAATTCAAAACCTTATATCATGTATGTGCGTAAACAGTACCGTACAGCATGGTGAAGAATCGCCGATCGATACGAACTGACGTCACAGGAATAAACCTCGATATAGGAGGTGGTGTGTGTGCGTCGGTTTAAAGCAATAATTAGCACTTTTTTGACAGGCGCCCCCAATTTTAAAAAATTTTGGAGATTTACACGCGCTTGAATTGGTAATGGCTAGTAAAACTATACGGCCGAGGGATGTGTGCACGAGATCGGTAATCGCCATTTTGGGCGACGCGTTTTTGACACGATGATCGTGTCAATAGCCAATTTAGGGCGGAGTCTTGACACGCATGATCGTGTCATGCCTATTTTGGCGGCGTATTTACCACGATCATCGTGTCAATAGCCATTTCGGCGAGGATACTGACACGATGATCGTGTGTTTGACCATTATAGTCCTGGAGCATAAGTAACCTGGAATGTTCTAAGTCAAATTTAGTGCCACCATGCTCCATGACCACATGGCAAATATGGTCATGGAGCATTTGTTTGATTAGAATCAATTATGCCAGGGCATATTTGCCATATGCTCAGGCCTGGACCATTGTGTATTCACATCTGCTGCCCAGGAGAATGTTATTCAACTATGCTCAGACCAATGGCAATGTGGTCATGGACCATATTTGACATATATTTTCAAGATGCTTTTCCCACCAGGACCATATTACAATATGCTCCTTTTTATTTATTCTCCAGGACCATAATGGCAAAGTGTCCTGGACCATATTTGACATTTTTTCCAGATTAGTTATGCTCCAGGACCATATGGAGGGCAGCCTATATGGTTCCTGGCGGCATAATTTCGGGCAAAAATCTCCTAGAAGCACACCTCACGTACGCCTATCGTCTCATAGCCAGTCACTTCTCACAACGACCCATCGTGGCACTTAGCCTTTGGGGTGATGTGGTGGTTATTGACACGATCATCGTGTCAGATAGACACTTCCAAAAACTATACCTGTGATGGTTTGAAGCTCTGGATTTGATGTATAATGAAAGCTCCATCTGAAGCATCATAATGCAAGATTATAGAGAACGCGACGGGTACTTAGTCTGTACGAGCAAGAAACTAAACGCTTCTGGGAATTTGAAGAATCATTAATGTAGTAGCGTAGGACAGTTTGTTCCAGTACTCAGGGCAGTATTAGGAAAAAAATGACTGTGGTGGCAGTAGGGTATTTGATAATGGTATTTTAAGTGAGAGAGGAGTTGTGATCTGGTGGAATGTGGTTGATTGAGCACTCTAATATGAAATTTCCAAACTGTGGTCGTTCCAGCGCAGGCTGATTGTTATTTTGTGCAAGGTAACAAGTCTCTGATTAGCGTTTGTCTGTAAGAGATGGGAGTTGTAGTTCATCTAACACGGCAGTCACAGAGCTTTTCCTCCCATAATATTCCTGATGAAACGTGCTGCAGCTCGTCGTTGGACAGCTTCACCTTTTTTGATGTTACGGTTGTATGCGGATCCCAGACAGAGCGGCAGTACTGAGCTGTGCGGACGAACAAGACTTTTGTAGGCTGGATTTTAACTTTGCGGGGGGGGGGGGGGGGCGTTGCTAAGGTTGCGGCGGATGAAAACCAACATGCCATTAGGCTTTAGCGGTGGCGTATCAATAGAGTATCCACTCAATATGCCGCGGAGAGTGTAACACCAAGGCAACGGGGAATGGTGACAGCTTGCAAGAAATGACCAGAGAGTTATGAAGGCTCAATCTTCGATTTCTTCCTGGAGAGAGATAACGGAGGATGTACATTTGTCAGGGTTTAAAAAAGGACATCATCCATTTATTTCCCACTTCTCAAGGCTTTTCAGGTCTTTTTGGAGAAGCTCACAGTCAGATAATGAAGCGTGGGTCTATAAACAACACAGTCGTCTGCAAACAAGGCACAATTTGATGCAAGGTCGTCCGGGAGGTCGTTGATGTACATTAAGAATAATGGACCAAGGACAGTCCCTTGTGGCACCCGGAATTCACATAAATGGTTAGATGGAAGAGCCCTGGGTGTTAAACAGACTGCTGTCTCCCAATGAGAAAGATGAAATACATGGTGCAGAGAGATCTTCAATACCAAAGTGGCGAATTTGTGCAGCAATCTACGATGGGGGACAGTGTCAAACGCTTTTGCGAAGTCCAGTATGATAGCATCAACTTGGTTGAATATCGTATTCGCTTCCAGATTTTATGGACAGTCGTCAGTAGCTGAGTCTCACACGATCGTCCAGAGCGAAAGCCATGACGGGGCATTATTGAGAGCCTTATGATAGTAAAAAGATGTGCGCATGAACATGACTGTAGATGACATGTTCTAATACTTTTTCAGCAAACTGACGTGAGTGAAACGGGCCTGTAATTAGCAGATCTGTGCGACTTCCTTTTTGAATGCGGGGCATATTGGCTTTATTCCAGCAGGTGGTAATGAAGCCGGCGAGAATGTTTGATTTGAAATTTTGGTAGAACGGGAGCGAGCTCTTTTAGCACACTTCTGCACACAAATGGATGAAATCCCATCTGGCCCTGGACCTTGTGCGGAGAAAGATTTTTAAGCAGCTTAAGGATGCCCTCATCACCTATTTTCAAAGGTGTGCTGTAGGGAGTTTTACGTACGGCCTGTCCATTGTGGCATGGGGCCGGATCCTTCATTTGTAAGACTGAGTTATACTGCGTCTGAGATTTCGCTTTTTCCCCTGCGAGCCTGACTAACTTATGCCGTCCCATAGCGCCGCGATGCCCGGACTATCTTTGCGTCTATTTTTGATAAACACCAGAATCTTTTTGTGTTGGAACAAAGAGAATCAAAACAGTGGTGGATAAGTGGGATCCATGTTCCGCTTTCCCTCATTTCCTTCTGGACAGCTTTCCTAAGAACGGTAACGTTCCCACGTACGATAGAGTTTGGAGCTCTTGCCTTGTAAAAAGCTCAATTTTTCTTTTCTTCCTGATTAGACGCTCGAAAATGTTTATGTGTCACAACCGAAGGATTTTGTACTATTATCGGGGATCCCCCGAGAAGAGTTTTTGTTTTAATAGTTCGGGCAAGTCAGTTAGAGGTTATTTCTCGAGGTGGCGCTATTTCAGCATGGACGGGACTAAACGTAGCATTTAAAGAAAGCCCTCTGCCGTTAGTCCAATCGGGAATCCCAATTCTACTACAAATCGCTTATTTTTGTTGATAAATACGCATTTTTTTTACATTCTCGGTCGCAGGTATAGTTCCTAGACCATTACCACGAACTGTGCAAAAATATCAATTTTTCAAAAATTGGGCGCGCTTCTTCAAAAAATGTGCCAATATTTTTCTTTAGACCACCACTTGTGAGGTTCATACGAAGAATGTCGTCCCTATTTGAAGAGACATTTTCTTCAAGCACTCAATATGAAATCAGGGATGCTGATCTAAAGCGAAGTCCGGCTCCTTAAAGAGAACACTGCCCAATTTGAAAATAGTGGCGGCCGCCTCTAGTTTTTCAAAATTGATATTTTTCCATGGTTATAAAGCTTTTGTATAGAGTAACCCTCACCTGAAATTATTTAGCCCAAATCAACGCGCTTGGTTAACACGACGATTTTATATTAAATGTCGCCGCGACATTACTTCAGTAGACGACTCGGAAATTACGTGGTAACACAAGAAAACACACTTCAGAGTTGATTCTCGCGGCATGTACACTGTTTGAACCGGTCTGTGACCTTTGAGGTTTTAATATCAATGAGTCGAGTCTAGTATGATGTTCATGTAATAGACATTTGTTGATTTAAGTAACGTCACCCTCAAAAGTTATCCTAAAAATTACCTGGTATGTCTTCAGCGCCTCCAGTCCCCCCCCCCCCCCCCGCGGAGAAAAATTACGGACTTTTTTGGCAAAATCAGTGATTTGGGGCCAAAAATCACGAATTAAAAATCTCCAAAATTCCCCAGGCCCAAGATTTTCCGCTTTTCCCTCCTTCCCCCCCTCCCAAGTCAGTTTTTCTTGTTTGCCCCCCCCCCCCCAGAAAAATGAAGTCTGCGCCGCCACTGGATGTCTTTAGCCTCTTATGAATGTCCCTATCTGCTTTTGGGTATGTTTATTTTCATGTGTAAAATAATCTCTGTTCTTCCGATGGCCTATACTATCCTTTGCGAGCAAATGAAGAATTTCATATTTTTTCCTGAAAATTCCAGTGGCCGCTTTAAGCCAAACAACCCCCATTTGGTGTACATCGTAGCTACCCACATTAAAGGAGAGTGCCACCCCGGTATTTAACTTCTGCATGGGCATCTATATTTGCTCTAACCAAATCAGCAATTAGTCGTTTTAACGGCGTACAATTACAATCGCTCGGTGGAAGTACGGTGGTAAAAGCTTTTCCTTTTGTAATTCAATATTGTTGAATCTTACTCACTCTGAATTAATCATGAATGTGCTGGTGATTTTTGTAGTCCTGACTGCGGTGACAGTCGGAACAGTGCTGCAGGTAAGCCGAATGATAATAACTTAATCACTTCATGTCAGTAGAAGTATGTTAAGTTTATTAAATATTCAATTTTTTAACTGATAATTTTTTTTTTTAACATATGCATTGTACTATTGCTTTTTTGTTTTGTGCATCCTACTACACCGTACTATCTCAAGTGTCATAATGCCACATGCGAAACCATGTGGTAGTACACCTTCTCATAAAATAGGATCATCTCAAATTTTCAATTCAAAGCCCGGCCTTTCAATTAACCTGAAACCTACTGATATTTCATCAAATCAAGGCCTGATTCGTATGAATCAAATGTTTATGTTTAAAACCCATCTTGTCACATTCTTATGGAGACATTTGAGTATTGATGTAGCAAAATCCAACTAAACTAAAGAGAAAGTAAAAGAGCCGAGACAATGTCCCCAGAGGTTTTTCACGAGGTGGTTTCTACATGAAAGGAGTTAGATGGAATTGTAGACACTATCCCGGATTTATAAGTTCAAAACATGCATTTCCATCCACATTTTTTTTTTCGAGTCTCTCGCAGTATCGCTGCTAATCCCTTTAAGGTTACACAGGGGTCCCAACTTTAAAATGGCCCAATTATGTTGAAAAGTATGCCAGGTTGTCCGTCTAGTCAGAAGGATCCAAAAATGTATAGTTTGTACACTTACGAGAGACCTTTGCTTTTGGAGTTTAGGGTAAACTGACGTTATGTTTTTTATCACCTATTTTGCCACATAACATTATACCTATGCATTGAAGTCACTACAAACTAATTCCTTATTTTGACACATTAGCTAGATGACAATTTGTTTCATTTTTTATTTACCAAAATTGGAACACTTCTGATTTTGACCCCCTTCAAATGGAAATTGACTTTTTTTTTTTACCATTTTAGGCATTTTTTACCATATAACTCCAAACCAATAGTCATATGGTACAAACTATACATTTTGGAATCCTTTATGACTAATCGCAATTATGGCATTCATTTCACACCTTTTTAAAGTTTGACCCCTATGTAATTGACCCCTTACAATGGAAGTACGTGTTTTTTAATTTGATCCATTTTTACCATTACTCCATAACCAATAGTCATATGTACGATTATTACATTTTAGAAGTCTATGACTCGAATGGACAATATTTCAACAGCAAATTAAAGTTTGACCCCTGTGTAACCTAAATGTTCCTAGTTAAACGGCGACACCACAATTGATAGTTTTAACTACTAGCATTGATATAGCGTGTCCCTACTAACTGCCAATGGTGTTAAACCTTTGCGGTAGTGGGGGGAGAACCATGATGTTTGACATGGGGCCATTTTCCGATCGGGACCCCTAATATGGATAGCGGCAAGTGCAAACCGAGTCTTGGAATTGCCTTTTTGTACAAAATAGTTGGCACTTCGCCTTTGTATTGTTCAGCGAATAAATGGCACCAATCCCATTGACCTCTATGATCTCCGAATTTTAAAAAGTGTTAGCCGGTGCAGAATGTTTTTGTTGCAGTCTTTGAGGAAGATGGAACAATTTGATCCCCATTTTTTACGAAATTGGATCAATATTAAAGATTAACCTTTCGTGAATGACCGTTGACATTTGACGTTTTGTCTTATATCTCCATAACCATACGTCAGAAGTATAGTGGACAAACTAATACTTTTAAATCCTTGTAACAAGACGAATACATAGGGGTGGTTCGCTTTTTAACAGCATCCAAGCATTTTTCATTTTTGACCCCTGTTTATGAATTTACCCCCCCCCCTCTTGTATTCCGCTACAGTTTTCACGAGCCCCCCCGCCTAGAAAACCGGGTAGAAAATCCACTGAGAAATTATTCTCTGCTCTCCACGTCATGGAATTGCTCCCAATGACCCAACTAATACTTCATAGCTAAATAAAATTAAAATCATTGGAAAAAAGATAACAAAAGTAAAGCGCAGCCTCAACAAACAACTCTGTCAACTCAATTTGTTCCTGTTCATAAAAAATAAGTAATACAATGGCTACATAACCTCAATGAAATACATCAGATGCTAAGTATGCTAAAATAAGCGAAAGTATATCACCCGGTGCATACCTCTATCTACCATCACATGTGTTAGCTAATGTTACTATTTAAAGACACTATCAGTGATTCCCCCCAAAGAATCAAAATATTGAATTTTTTTCCAGGATAGCTTAAAAGTGAATGATAGTATGCATGATTTCTCAAAATTATTTATTGCACTGCAAAATTTTACGGAAAAGAAACAGCAGCACTGGCTCAAAGATGGGAATTTTCTTGTATTTTTGATGATTTTTTTTTGATTTGGTATGTTTTGTTGACTTCGGTATTGAACCTTTACTATAAGCAACAGTGTATTGATGTCGTTATTTGAAACAAAAAGTTAATTTGAAAATTTAATGCATTTTTAAATGATGTTTTTATTGGCTACTGTATTATTAACTCTATAAACAGTACGAAATGACCCCCATGAATATATTATTACACTAACACGCGAATGACCGCCCATACGATTTGGACCAGAGTCGCAATATTGTCCAATGTAATTTGCTTTTCATTAAAATTAAAGCGGCACTAACACATTACAGCGAATGGGTACCTTTATGCTCTGGGCATCGTTAATGGGAATTCAGTGTTATAATTTGCACTGACTTCAGTAAATTCCTTAAAAGGTTAAACCAGGTCTGTTTAACAAAGTGCATAAGGTCGTCTGCACTCCCGAGTCCCTTTGTGCATAATGAGGGGGGAGGGGTCCCTGAAAACCACTTTGGCCGTGGATTGTTCTTGACCAAAACTCTGGTCATTGATGGGGTACAATCACCCGGCCACATAACAAGAAAGACATAAATTGAATCAGTTGTACGATTCAATAGCTGTCCAACAACCGATTTTTTATGACGCGCACCAATTCCCTCCCCCGCCAAAAATAAAAAACACTTTCACCGAAGTACTTTTCCCATAAATGTGCTCATATAGGCAGAACATCACTATACATATCTATTGGCTGAAATAAAATTTACAAAAGTTTACGTCCAGTACGATTTTAAGGGGCAAAACAAGTTTTGAATAGCGCCGCCATAATGCTTATTTAGGTTAATTAACATAAAACGCCATTTTCCGATTTATTTTTGTTTCCATCAACTATGATCAACTGATATAGCATTACATAAAAATTTTTGGGCAAAAACAATTTATCGTTAGAAACATGGCGCTCGAACCCCCCCCCCCCCCCCCGCCACACTGATTGCACAGGGCAGAAGACCTATGTACTTAGGTGTTAAGCACATAAGCTACACACAATGTGCCAAAAGTATAAAACCATGTAGAAAACGAAATTCATAATCACAAGTTGATTCAAATGATATGCCATGGATTACGTACTCAATGTCAAAGTTGTGCTTTTCATACATATGTCGTTCCCGCAAGAATCCAAGGGGCGAAAAATGATTGATTTTATTGTCACGTTTTCCCTAAATATGGCGGAAAATATTGCTCCCGAAGGACAAAAGAAACAAAAGAAATGGATGATAATGGCTGTTTAATGAATTGCACGGGTTCTTTAGTTTACATGTTTACGGGAGAAAATGGTTGTGTGGAAAGACCAATGGAAGACAGTGGTCTTCGAAAATCGGGAGATTCGGAGACATCCGACATGGCAGTTACGAATGATACATCCTGTCCAATTCGCGTTCAATTGCGTGACAATGCAACGAATGCTATTAAAAGTTGGTTTCAGGTTATCACGTAACTTCTGACGTTATCTCGTTTCCGGTTGGCTACAAACTTCCGTTTTTCGTCTAAACGTTTGAGTAGACCCTGTACCAAGAAAACGCTATACACTTCATGTAGCGACAATTTTGGGGCAGGCCATTTTTGACGTCCTGTGCCTGTTATTCCCTTCTGGAGTAAATCGGCAAGTTACCATAGACAGCTCATTTAACCCACCATGATTTAGGGCAAACAAATTAACGTTTTGGTCACCATTCTGAAAAACAACATCTGTTTGAAATCATGTAGTCATTTTTCTTTTCTGCATGTTGCAATCTTTTGGCTAGTGTGTGCGTGTATATACCTGAATAAACCAGAATAAGATACAATTCGTTGACAGTTTGAAGGACAAGAAAAAAGACCAGAGTGGAATTTAAGAAGGACTGACAGCCACCATAATGAGCTTATCAGTTTTTTTTTTTCATGTTAGTTTTCGACGAAACAGAGGGGGCACTTTTTTAGTCTTTGATGTACTTTAGACCATAGCAAGGGACCTTGGAATTTGTTGTAATATTTTGCCAGGAGGGTGTTTTCTGTTTTAGGTAGGTGGTATTTGCATGAATGGTCATAATGGTAAGTGGGATAATGGTGGCATTGTCCCCCTAGATGTTTTCTGGCCCCCCCCCAGTTTGCCCCCCCCCCGGTCAGAAAGAAAAATGAGGGATTTTTGCAAAATTGGCGATTTGGGGCCCAAATCACAAAATTTGACCAAAAAATCAGCAATTTGGGAGCAAAATTGGTTTAAAATTCTCAAAATTTTGATATTCACCCCCCCCAGAATTCCCACTTTTTCCCCCCAAAAAATTCACTTTTCCCCCCGAAAAAGACTGGTATGGTGCCGCCAATGCAAGAGATATTTAGGTAAGGGGTGTTTCAATAACTCACCCGAAAGGTGGCCGACGGATAATTGCGGCTGAACAGTGTCGCCTTGTTTAGGACAATAGACAGTTGGCAACCGGAAAGAACTGGCGGAACCGGACCAGCCTAATAAGCAGGCCTATGACTGTGACTCAGCAAATGGGTGACACCACAAGCGCCGCCATTGGACGATTCGTCAAACTTATTTTTTCTGCCATCCATGCCCTCTGCCATAATGCTTATGGCCATCTTCCAACTTCATCGGACTTTAGCAAGCTGGTTGCTGTGTGTCCCATTGCATTATGGGGCCGTTGTTATGTCCCTAGCTGTCGAAATAGCTGTGGTAATATTCCCAACCAGTCGTAAGCCTCCAAACGGGAGTGTGATGAAGAACGTGAAATTGATTACGGGACGGCAGACAGTCACAGTCCAATTCCCCCATTGTGTCTACCCTGCTAATAGGTTATGGGTAAACTGGTATCATAAAGGTAGCAAGTTGAAGGCGTGCAAATATCATGGACTTCACGGTTTTAAGGGCTAAAAAGGAATGTCTGTTGAGCCAGCCATAGAGATTTGCGCATGTCTCATAACTCTTTTCTGGAGTGAGTCTAGAGCAGTGTTGTTAGCGTCATCCCACGCTATAGCTCAATGAGTGTATGGTAAATATACAATTATATAAATGAGAAGTGACTGTTGTCGGAAATTGATCTACTTTATGAATAATTCCATTATATTTTGAGATAATTTCTAAAATGTTTTAGTATGAGAATTCCAAGATAGATTGGTTGTCAATGAGGTTATACCAAGATAGTAGTTGTAATACTTGTTGAATAGCAATATTGTTAATTATTTAATATCAATTTTGATATTGGTTTTATTATTTGTAATTTATTTTTCAAGATCATAAAGTAAATTCTTTTTAACATTTAGTGATAATTTATTTAGTTTTAACCAATTAGAAATATATAAAGTTCTTTATGTTTAGTTTGATTCAGACTACATTAGGCATTGGAAGGGGAGAAAAGTATATTTGTGTCCATCAGCGAACAGAATAATGGGGTAGCTAGCAAAAATGGAAGGTCCGTTATTATAAAAAGAAGACAAACTAGTCCTAAAATGGACCTTGGGAAATCCGCAAGTGATGGAAGCTGATTGGAAATATATTATTAATCACACCTGTTGTTTTCCTTCGACAGGTAATTCATAATCCAGTTATTAGCAACGCCTCTGACAATAACCATTTTGTTTATTTAGAGAGGAGGATCATGATTATGGTTTTAAAGGCTGACTAAGAAATCCGAATTACCACTTGTATGAAGCTGATTATCCAAATGATTCTGGCAATTTTACAGTACAGTTCATTCATCACGAAGAAGCCTACCTGTAGTCACTAGAACGTTTAAGGCTTAATAGTACAGTCTACAGCCATGCAATGTGACCTTGTTTATTTCATATTATAATTTTTTCAACGGTTCTAGACCAGTTTTTACTGCTGAATTTGAATCCGATGAGTGCCCGACGAAAAACCTTGAGCATTTTCAAAGAACGCCAAATTCAAATGGCCACCAAAACGCTAAAACTCATCTGTTAATTACTCAAAGTTGTAATATTTTTTTGGCCTGTCCAGTGCAAACACCCCTTGTGCCAATTAAGAAGATTCATTACCACCTAATTCGAGATCAAATGGCCGCAAATACGACAAAGCATCTATATTTATATACTTTTTAACGTAGAATTAGGTACTTGGTAATCTATACTAATCCTTTTTAGCAATCATATATTCATTGAGCTCATTATGAATAGCTTGCAATAATTTTGATAGTCAATCAATCAATAACCCATCAAGAATGGCTCAAAATGGCAAAATTAATTACGCATCATAGCCAAGAGCTGTAATTTTGCGCATTTACGATAACTCATTCAGAGAGCAGTTAGATATCAAACATAATCAAAGTGGCTTTAATTTCCGGCAGGCTGGCATCCTATATGGGCTCCAACTTGCTTGTAAAATGCCAGTCAGTAAGGTCTTAAATTCATTCACGCTGTAGGCTAAATATATATGGTTTAAAGTTAGATATTATCACTTTCCCAACTTCCCAGTAGGCGCTCTCAATGTCATTGTGTCCTTTATTGTGTCATTGGACAGATGCATCCAAGCCATGTTTTGGGAAATGCTGCCCCAGAACTGGTCGTTCAGCACGGTCTATTCCAACTCTGCTTTGACAATGGCCACCGCCAGTAGTGAGAAAGTATTAGAGTCATACCCATGTTATAAGAAGGGGTGACAATCTTCCGCCTAGTAACTCTCGACCATCTCCCCTTGCGGTCTATAATAGTCCAAGGTAAGTGAGCGCTTGTCTACGAAACAATGTGGCGCCATCTGGATACACATCTATTGATAAATCAAACAAGAATTCGGCTTTAGGCTATTCTCTTCTCCCTCTGATGCCCGGACCCTACGTTTTCACCAAAATTCACCCCACTTCCAAATACATAGCATGTAGAGGCAGCTTGGGCTGTCTGATTTCAGCAAAGCATTCGACAGAGTGTGACATCCTGGTCTACTGGCCAAGCATTTCTTCTGCCTTAGGATTCTCAGATAATTTCAATCCTCGGACGGCCCTCTTTCCTTTCATCGAATCCATCCATCCTCTATGCAAACGATGTTTTACACTCTGACTTAAGGTCAAAAGAACAAGAATCCCTGCTGCGACCTCTCCTCAACCATGATTTGCAGAAATTTGAGTCTTGGGCCACTGAAAAAAATGAATGTACTATATTTGGTGCTGGCCAAGTGTAAACTGTAACAATTCACCCAAGAAATACGCTGCAACCGGCCATCCAACTTCCAAGTCTCCACTTCTTCGGAACATTACTCAGTCTGGAATAATGTTGCCAGGCCTTGATTTTATGGGCATCTCCTCGTAGACCTGTTTGGTCCCCCCGTGATTACAAATGTGAAAAAACTGCCAGTCACGACTTAGAGATTTGCTCCCGTCCGAGCTGCACCCTATCTTGAAACAACACCAAGGGCTGTAATATATAAATCTAAATGTTCGACCAACATGGAATATGTAAGCTCGGCATGGTGTGGAGCAACACCACGACAGTTATCCAAACTGATTGCAATCCAGAGACGTGCCTTCTCCATCATTGGTATCCCCGAAAGTGAGCTCACCTCTTACCAACATCCAACACTAGGGTCATCGCAGGGAGAGGTCGAAATTGCCACTCTTTTCCACCGCATGTTTTAATGGACAAGCACCAATCTCTCAAGAGCTGCTATCAGAGGCAAGCTCTCAGTTTGACCCTCGCCTTAGCGCCTCAGTCAGATCTCACATGTGCCTTGCTGTGAAATCCCCACGTCCCAACAATGGCCTCCCACAAAAGATCATTTCTCCCTTCCTCTGTTGGCTTATAGACTCCCTTCCTGGTCATGTAAAATCGAAACCGGTCTTGCAGAGTTTCTAAAGGTAGGTTAATCGCTATCTAGGCGCCAATCCGTCAGTAATTAGATAGCTGCTGTTAATGTCTTGATTAGCTTTGACATTAAAAAAATCAATCAAATATCCCAAAGGGATGCCATGGACCCCTAAAACCTACCAAAAACATTATTATTGCCGATTAGTACCTACCATTTCCAGCCAAATTGGGATACACATCTTGGATGGCATCTACATTCTCAATTGACTCATGATTCCTATGATATGTAAACTGAACAGACTGACTTACAAGGATATATCACAACGTTGCAGTACTAGAGTATCGGAAGCCCTCTTGGATGCTATAAATAATGACGAATTTATTATCACATTATTTTGAAAAAATCTTTATGGTTTTTTAACTAATTTCTTGGCTGTCAAAAAACCCCAAGATATATCCTCAAATGACCAACTTGCAGTCAAAATAGATCCACGATCAGACACTGATTGTAATGTATTGTATTAATAATTTTATTGATTACGTGGTTTCAGAATCATATGTTAATTGGTCAAATTAATGTTTGAACGAGACAGGCTGAAAATACAACTTTTGCGTGAAACAATGAGATGATGTTTTGTGTTTTGGTGGCACATTTTTTCATTTTTGCGTTTCTACAACAATGGCTCAAGTTTTCCGCGTCTTGGCATCCATCGGATTCGGAATCATCATAAATGGTCTAGAAACCGTTGAAAAACATTTAATCTCTAATAAAACAAGTTGATATTAGTTATCTATGAATCTGTAGCCTGGAACGTAAATCATTGAATGGGGAATAAATATTAATTAATGATGTGGAAAATTCCGCTAATATTTTGAAATTCAACCCGATTGAACGGGTTGTCGCAGCGTATGCGTCCCTCGCCTTTCAACAAAAGGTCCGGGAGCGATCCCCCGGCAGTGGCTCGTTCTCGGCGCTTTATTTAAATTTGGTTTCTCGATCATCCTCTGTTTCCGGTTTTTCACTGGGTATTCCGATTTCCTCCCGTCTACTAAACTACGAGTTCTTGGAATAATCTGTTCTAAAGTGTCCTGCGATGTGCTGATTGCCTTTCATGGCTGCCGCCCAGCTCCTTGAGCACGTTCATGTAAATATTTCGCGCGCTAAAAATATTAACACTTAACTGCATAATTGGTTTGCACTTCCGTTAGTGCTAACGGGGGGGGGGGGGGGTTCCTAGGACCCCCCTAATCAAACCACTTTCCGAAAGGATTTTAGATGAAATCCCACCACCTGTTAGGAGGCTTCAAACCTCAACATAAAGTAAAAACTGAAGAAAGTTGTTCATTAAGACAGTAGGGGCAAAACATTGATTTTAATTTTGCGCCCAAATGTGCCGAAAAACACCTAATTTTTTTCTGCCTTTTCTTCTACAGCATCGCTTCACCTAGACTTGTGCTGATTGCTTTAATTGGTGAAGAATTAACAATATTTCCCATATTAAACACAAACATAATGTCTCATGCCCATTTTATATTTTTTTAAGGGTTACTTGTATAATTTACCATAGGGTTCCTAAGTAACCGCTACACATGATGTATAAAATATTATGGCTACAATGGCCTACTATACGACTAGACTTTGCAAGATTTTTTAATTAATATGTTACTTTCTTTATCGTCACTAGGTTATGCATTATGAAAATCAGAACACAGTACTCTGGCATAAATTTTGTTCATTTTTGTCATGGGCACTTTCCGTTAGTGCATCAGGGGGGGGGGCTCCTAGGACCCATTCTAATTAACCAAAACGAGACTCGATGGGATTTGATTTTTTTTTGCACCATTGCAAGCGCAACTAAAAGTTAGAGCAAATACAAACAAATTAAACCAAATATTTGCAGCGTTAAAACGCCGGCTGAAAAACACAAAAATGGGGTCCCTAGACCGACCCCCCCCCCCCCCCCCCGCTTATGCAGTTAAGTGTTAAAGGCCGCAATGGCCAAAAATATTCAGACATAATAACAAAGCACTTACTGAAAATCCTCTTCAAACAAGTTGAAGAAAAAATTCGTGTTTTCTTCCTTAAAAAACAGTAAAAACAGCAAGAGTGGTGGCAGTCGTGCAATTCCGGCCACGACAATCAATGTGTTTGAACCATCCCTGCCAGAATGTACATTGTATCTAGCTTTTGTTACACAATTCAAAAGCGTTCAGACCTGTGTGGCAGGAAGATATAAGTCCTCCGGCTCACAGTCCGGGAACAGAATTGAACGAATAGGGCAATCGATTCAGTTGACTCTTCACGGAACATCAGTTTCACGCTTTATTCCGTTGTCGCTATGGAGCCCGGACTATATACCTGCCGGACTATGATTACGTTCACACCATGTTCCACCGGGATTCAGACATTTTACTTCAGGCTTGTATTAAGATATTGCATTGCTGCATGCTTTTCAATGTAATGGTCAGCGTCCTTGGTTGATAAGTGATGCTTACAAGGAATAATATTAGTTCCTTTTCCCTTTTTAAACAAAATTAATAAAATACCAAAATTGTTTTGAATTTGGTGGAGTGATTTTAGTAAGGGTCTATTTTCATTATGTCCGAATATTTTTGGCCCATTGTGGCCCTTTACAATTATTATAGAAAAGGTAAAAACGCTGGATTATGCGCATAAAGGTAAATCAAAGTTCATGACCAAATTATGCGACAACGTAGATTGAAGCATTTGAAATGTTGCGCCCCCCCCCTAAAAGACCAATCAACACGTTCATTGACCTTTATAAATTTTCACCTATTATCTGTACTGAACATACAGACATCAAACTATATATTTTTTGTTCCTTGGATGAGCGAACCATTTTGAGATACTCTTCCACTTGAACATAACTTGATTACAGGCGAAAGACATTGAAAGGAAAATGCTTCATCTCACAAGAGCTCATCACACAGCAATCTAGGGGCAAACTAACACAAGTGAAAAGATTTATCCAGAAGATAAAGAATACAATGTAGATGGGCAGGACATGTTCCCGAACAACAATCAGACAACAGGTGTACAAAAAGACTACCGAATGGCGCCAAGAAAAGTAGAACAGGAAGACAGAAAGGCGTTGGAGATTATGACATTACAGGGTACTAAAGACAAAACATCTAGTCAAGATAGGCACGATCCAAAAAAAACAATGGAATGCTGGAGGAATGCTACCCCAGATTGGGTGACATAGCCTGATGATGATAATGATGATGAAGGACGACGATGAATGACTATGATGCTCTTGCTTCTGATGATGATGACGACGATGACTTATGATGACTATGATGACTAGGATGACTATGGGACGTGACGATGATGATATTAACGGACGTATGACGATGATGATGATGATTAATGATGTGATGATGAAGACTACGACGACGATGACGATGACGACTACGACGATTAATTGTTGTGTGGGGCACACCATGCGCTCGCATGTTGCTGGCCCATGATGTATGGTTTTATGTTCACCATCCCCTAAGGGGCCCACCATTGATTATGGGGGGTTGGAATTGTCTTTTAAAAAGAAAATACTACGTCCACTAAGGCAGCGAAAAAACAGGTATGAGTAAACAAAAGAAATTTACAAATTTCAATACTGAATACGCTGAAAATGAAGTAACATGTTTATTCTGCACAAAACATTTGATGGTTTCTAGCAATATTGAGCTGTTTGATCCAATGATCAAACTGACGTAAAACAAAATATTTTGCTATAACGTTGATTTATCGGATGTATTTATCCATTGCTCCTTTTAGAATGACTGATGTTTGACCAGGACATACATTGCAGTGCCCTGGGTGTTTCGGCTTGTGGCTGTGACCTCTAATTCACTTTCCCCCGCATTTTGGTTACTGTAGAATAGTGAAGGTTGTCCAGATAGTTTTTGGGGATTGCCCTTCCTTAATGCGGGTACCTCACATCTGACCTAGTCAAAATATGAATGGTATGTACTCATATGGGCCGGCCCGTTAGTATCAAAAGGGTCAAAAACTGAGAAAGGTTCTAAAAAAAACTGAGAAGTCTCAAAAACAAACCAAAGGTCCATAAAAACTGAGAAAGTTAAAAAAACTGAGAAAGGTCTCAAAAATACCCACAAAGGTCTAAAAAAACTGAGAAAGGTCTCAAAAAACCAACACAGTCTAAAAATCAGCATAAAGTTCAAGCTTACAAATTCTCAAAAATCATTTAAAGGTCAAAAATCATGAAAAGGTCTCAGTTC
>JAMKCH010026144.1:0-18820 GCA_023653785.1 Ophioderma brevispina
GAATGTTTTGAGAATGTAGTTATAAATGCGCTTACGTTGACTTGAATGCTCTCATTAAGCATAGAATTGATTTTTCTCTGCTGTCGCACTACATGTTTCAATAGATTTAGCGTGGAATTTTAATTTCCACCCACTGCACATGCCCCTCATCCAATGCTCATACCTTCGGAAAAGTACTAAAGGTGACACGATGGGTTGAATCTACTATAAGTATGTTATGTTTACTCCCTTAAAGGTGCAACGAGAGATTGTTTGGGTACCCAAATAATGTGTCATAATAGTAATTTCATATAGATTAGACACTCAATAGATTTCTTTCCATGTATTTGGCTAAAGAAATGTCTTAAAGAGAGAAAAAAGGCCGATTTTAAAAAAAAAAAAAAAAAAAATTTTTTCACTTGAGAACATCTTAGTTTAGCTTTTGTCTGTGTTCTGATATTTTCTGTCAATTACAGTATTGGTTATATTTTGTCCGTCCTTTTTTTATTTTTCATTTTTTCTTTGTTGTCATAAAAAGTAATTTCTCAAATAATTTACAAAAAGATTACTTTAGCAAATCTTATTTTAATATTTTGTAGGTCTACATATAAACCATATACAGGCAAGGGGATTTTAAAAGAAACTACCCAGAACTAAGTATGTTATGTTTACTCCCTTAAAGGTGCAACAAGAGATTGTTTGGGTACCCAAATAATGTGTCATAATAGTAATTTCATATAGATTAGACACTCAATAGATTTCTTTCCATGTATTTGGCTAAAGAAATGTCTTAAAGAGAGAAAAAAGGCCGATTTTGATTTGCTTATATTTCAATATAAAACAGGCTGAATGTTGTATTAGCTCCTATACGAAAATAGAAATTTCACAGCTTAATCCTTTCAGATGGGAATATTTTTGATGGAAAGCTTTACATTATTGCAAAAATCAGAATTTTCCCATTTTTGTGGGACACTTGAATGTGAAATCTCTCGTTGCACCTTTAAAATCTCCTTAAATTTAAATGCTACCTTCACAAGTTACTCCTTAATGTAATGCATCACATGTAAAGAATATTTTTGTAATGGAGTCTAACTTTTGTGTTATTCTAAGGGAAGGTACTAACATGATTTACCATGTAACATTATCTGCAAATAGCATACATGTAAATTTCTTAATCATGGTATCGCCAAAATCACAATAATATAACTTTCAAATCATTTAAGAATAAACAGTTTAAAACATCAGAATGGGACTAACAAATACTGCCTACAAAGCAGTTGACAAGATTATGTATATAATATTATTAAAAGAAGTTAACAAATACATGAATAGTTTGTAATGATTATGAAATATGTTATCAGTCACATCAAAAAGGCAGCTAATAAATAGTCGGGAGGTCACATTAAATGAAAATTGTTGGAGGGTTATATGCACAAATGCAATAGGCCATCTGCAAAACTCTGCAGTGTAGTCCATGTTATGGTTTACAAGAATTCAATTCTGCGATGCCAATGTTAAGTCGTACATTTTCCATGGTCTTCACTTTCTTTAAACAGATGTACACTTTTTTTTTTTGATGCAGACAATTCAATTAATGATTTGGGATGTTGGCATGACCTCCTGATATACTGGATACGGAAATTTAGTATTGTGCCACCACCCTATGAATTTGGTAGCCTTAACAGAATAAACTACATGTAGAAGGATGTGGTGGCAGAATACTGAATTCATCCCTTGGATACTTAGATAAATTACTGTACTCTTGAAACAAGCAAGACACGTAGATCTAGGATCCTCCTAAGATTTACGGTGGATGTTGAAGCCTTCTTTTGATGTGACAGGTCTCATATTTCCAAGGAGAATTAGCCAGGATAGCCCTGAGGTGGCAGGATCCACTAAATTTAATGTAATTAATTTGAGAACCTTTAAAATTATGTCATGGGAAAGTTTTTCCTGATTGTACCATACCAGTGTAAAAAAATTGCTGTATTATAAACAAAATATTATAGTTTGTGTCTGTTGTGTCAGCATTTGGTTAGTTTGTTGGTGATTTTGTGTACTTAAATTATTTATGACTTGGTTTCAATTATTTGCAGGTTTTGAAGTACATTTAACTCTTTCAATTGAAAGACTTGAAGCTTGTTATCTTTTCTAGATTCAGTCGGCCGGCATTATTTTCCACATGAAATGCTTTGGTTTGAGAATCGAATATATAATCAAGAATAAATTTCCACATACCTGCAATGACAGTTTTGTGCTAAGACTTAGTGCTTTCTCAAATTGTTGGTCAAATTTTGTTGAAGTGAAGTTGTTCGAGGATGTAGTCAATATGTCCGAGGAAGCGTCAAGAGTTTACATCAAAGGTTCTTACTTGTGCTGGTTAAAAAAAATTGTGACTGCAGCAACATAATACACATTGTTTTGCTTTATGCAATTGCTTCCATATTCTTGTGATCTCCTCCCCTTTCTGTCGTACATTGAATTTGAAGCATCGTTTATTTCCCATCAAAACCAATTATGACCTGTAAGTGAT
Source organism: Ophioderma brevispina (assembly GCA_023653785.1). Lineage (NCBI taxonomy): Eukaryota > Metazoa > Echinodermata > Ophiuroidea > Amphilepidida > Ophiodermatidae > Ophioderma > Ophioderma brevispina. Next base: position 2,513 of record JAMKCH010026144.1, read on the forward strand.
AACAACCATTTGGAGGCGATTCACAGCTGTTTGACCCCATGCAAATGGTCTCTTTTATTGTTAGAGCAATTTTAAGCAATGGCGACACAAATTTGACAACTGATATAAGTAGGGACATGCAAGACCTATTACCTCCGGAAAAATCCATTGCGGGAATCTTGCCATATAGGCCTACAAAGGTCGTAATTTTATGTTATAGCGCCCTGTATGTGCTTATTTCCCATAGAAAGATGTGTAAAACTGATGAAAAATCATATTTGCCCGCAATGAATTTCACCAAATTTACACAGGATGTAGTTAGTGGCATTAATACTCCAACTTTGTCGTCAAAAGTGTGTCGCTGTTCATATTTTTTGTTTTTATTCCCGTTTTGTCATCATAAATGAGACTTTCAAACAGCTGTGGATTGCATAGCACTGAGCAGAAGCAAAATGGACAAATACATATTCCGTGGAAAATGCTTTTCAATGGGAGAAGAATTGTGCAGCTTGGATGATGTTACGAGATTAACCTTTATTCTGTATTGAAAGGCATTTTCCATAGAATACGAACACACTCTTAGTAGGGCCAGAAACAAATGATATCATGTGTCACCTTGCATACTGCAGGTTAAAATAACGAAGATGACACATATGACGTCATTGTGAATAAAAAAATGGTGAGTTCTGCAAGACACCCTTACTGCAAAGTTTTTTCTAGGGCAAGTTAACACCACTGCAGGGTATATTTGATAAAACTATCATTTAAAGCATGTTCTCTGCATGCAATTACTAACTTCTCAATATTTATATATCCTTTAATTTTTTGTATCTCCAAATTTTGGGTTTTTTCGTATCCTTTTAGTGTAAGCAATCATTTTACTGAACGTTCCATATATTTTTATGCAAAATGTTGATGTATAATGCTAATGTACTATGCAGATGAGGAGCTTGACAAGAGGCACAAACTAACCATGGTTATATCCTTGTTGTATATTTTGTACATTTCTAACCAAGCGATGTTAATTCAAAAATGTATGTATATCTAATATATAGCTATGCTCTTTTTTTCATGTGTGATTAATTATTTGTTTAGTCGAAGGTAACCTCAAAACCACAAATTGTGGGTTGGTTATTATGTGAAATGTTTTTGTGTCTTGTGTTATTAAAAAAATAAATAATAGTAATCCTATGTTATTGTCTGTGCATTTTTGTATATCTTGTCATCTCACCCGACAAATTTTAAGTTACTATTTACCAGTGCTATTTCCCACATTCCAAGTTTAACTCTTAGAGCAAGAAAGTTATTTTTGACTTCAAAAAATTGCAACAGAAACCAATTTTAAGTCTAGAAAAATCAACCATGGGGAACATGCAAAACTAGAATTTCATGGTTCTCGGCTTTCGTGCTCGCTATATTCAAAGAATATAAGCTGTGGGCCGCTCCATGACATTTGACTTCATCAACATATGAGGGATCCCTTGGTGTACCTTAACACAAGTTTGGTTCCAATAGAACTTCAAGTCAATTTTAGCCTATTTTTCAACTTGACCTCACATGACCTTTGAGTGTGATCCCATAGTGCACCTATGAGAAGTTTGGTTTCAACTTGACCTCACAAGATCTTTGACCTCATGAACATGTGAGGAATCCCATGGTGCATCTTTGTCACAAGGTATGTTGCCATATATACCAGCAATAAGTTTCAGGAATATAGGCTCTAAAAAACCGGTTCAGGTAACCCTGAGCTAATTCAGAAGTGCTCCCATTTTCATGAAACTAGGTTAGTTTGTCATATCTTTAACGGGAAAATGCATAACTTACTCTTGCATTTTAACATTTTAGTATGTAAAATTAGATGGCAAGTTTAATGACCCCATATCGAGGGTTGAGAATCGGAAGGACGTAACTCAACACAAAAGAACTATTAAAGAATTTCTTTAATCTGCTGGTTAATACTGCTTTTGAGAAATGTGAGTTTAATTTTTTCTACTAAGCAAATCTATTCTAATCAAAATGAAGCATATGTGAAAGCTAATACATGGTATGTAAGCAAAATTATATAAACTTTGGGAAACGAACAATTTTGAATTATGCACAGCCAGAATTAAAGAAATTCTTTAATATTCTTTTAGTGTTGAGTTAGTCCATCTGATTGTCAACCTCGATATGATAATTAGACATTGTACATTTGACTTCTAATACGTGAAAACCAAATGGTTTTTTTTTTTTTTTAAGAGTGTAGTATTATATTCTGGTCCTTAGGACTATTCTAAAATCTTGCCACCACAATGGACCTTGAACCGTTAGCCCTAGGACTATTAAACTATACCCACAGAACGGCAAATCTACCTTTTTTAAATCCTTAGAACATGGCAAGAATGATTATAGACCGTATTAAATAGCCAGCCGGTTGGGTGGGACAAGATGGCGCATTCCAGTACTACAATACATTCACCTGTCAATGATCCCTGTGCAATCGCTAAACATTTTTGGATTGACAGCTTAATTAATTGTAGTCCTGGAATGTATGCATCTTGTTCCACCAACCTGTCTGGTTGGCTGACGTATATGAATACGGTTCTATAGATACCTAATTTATATTTTCCCGCTGAACCAACCTTTCCTCCTGCAACTTAGACCTTCTAGCTTTGATATGTTAGTCTCTCATTTCTAAGGTTTCACATCCACTAAATGCTGCTCCATTCGTTCCTGTAAAAATGGGCGAGATGAAAAGTCAGTTTCTCCTCAATGGAACATCTCAGACTTAAAGCTAACATTCTTCTTGAAGAATCATCATAGCTCCTACCCAATCAATCATGATTAGGGTAGTTTATACCCAAAATTTTCGAGCGAACGGACGGCCAAACAGCATGGCCCCCGTGGATCCGGAGTCACAACTCACTTTTCAGTCAGGTGTCCCTGTAGAAAAACGGTTAAAGTTAAAATTGGTTTGTCGGATCAAAATAACTATCAATGACAACCTTTTTTTGATTTCCTACAGATTTTTTATACTTATTTGATAGTCACCATGATTTTGCAACCCAGATCTCGCCTTTCTCTCGTTTTAAAGTTTACTGCGAGGGTCACCAAAAAAAGCACCTTATTTGCCAGTGGGGGCCTGGCTTTTAACCGGTTCTCACTTAAATGTACTGTGTGAATCCTATGAGATCTCAATGTTGTAATAATAATGGCCTTTCTTGTTTACTTAAAACCTCCTTCACATGTTGTGATCATTCATGAGAATCATTTCTTTTTTTTTAATTAAGTGAGCAAAAATAGTTGTCCTAAAATGGTCCATATTCTCTATCTACGGAAGATTTCTTAGATAGCGCTTCACCCAACAAAACATTTGTTTTCTTGCTTTTAAAGCATATACAAATAATACCTTACTCCTTTGCTCCTTATAGCACTGGCCTTTGAGAGGAAAGGAGGGGGCTTGTTGTTCGGGGAGGGGGTGTACCATACTGACGCGGGGAGGGGGTTTACTCGGGGGTGGGGGGGGGGCTGCTTGTAAGCAGTCACACCAAAGTCAATTAATGGCTGACAAACACTTTCAATTTACGTGTTTCAAAATAGCTTCACTTTCTGGATAAAGAAGAGCTGCCATCATTGGTAACACCTCGCATGTCATCAAATTTTGTCATGGCTTACCTTTTCTCCATTTATTAAGTGGCTTTTAATTCGGCTAAAAACATGCACAAGCCAGACTGCTGAAGTTTGCACCTTACAGTCGGTCTTTTACAATTCGCTTAACAAACCGCAAGCCATCCAAGAGTGTTTTACCGCTCCATTCACACTTACCGTATCTTGCCTCTCGAGAAGTTCTCCTGGCTGGACCACCCCCCCCCCCCCCCCCCGCTCTGCACTAGACAACACTAGGCCTGGGGACTGCTTAGCTATCACCAAGTTTTGAAAACCAGTTGACAAGATCAAATTAACTTACCGAAGTCAGGGGGAGGTCACGAACCATTTTCGCGTCTGCTATACCAGCTGTATAGGTTTCAAACCACTAAATGCTGCTCCCATGCGTTCCTGTACAAATGGCGAGATGAAAACGTCATTTCTCCTCAATGGAACATCTAAGACCTTAAAGATAACATTATGCTTGAAGATAATCATATATCTCCTACCCAATCAATCATGAAATTTAGGGTAAAAAGGTTATACCCCAAATTTCGAGCGGACGCGACCGCCAAGACTAGCATGCCACGGGATCCTGGAGGTCACATCACTTTTCAGTCAGGTGTTCCTGTAAGAATAAGGTAAAATGGTTTGTCGGATCAAAAATAACATATCAATGACAACCTTTTTTGTTATCTACAGATTTTATACTTAATATTGCTAGCAAAACCACCCCCATGATTTGCAACCCACATCTCGCATTTCTCTCAGTTTTAAGGGTTTAAATTTAAAAAAAAAAAAAAAAAAAAAAAAAAAAAAAAAAGTGGGGGGGGGGGACTTACCGGTTTCTCAAGTTACTTACTGGTGTGAATCCCTAAAAAGGTTTTCTAACAACACCAAAAATTGCTTTTGTTGCAATTATTTTGAGGTCGTTCGTTGTTCGGGTTCCCCAAGTCATCGTAAGGCTGTTGGATTGTCAGGATTTGTTCACCTGCGGTAAAGCTGATCGGGGCAGCGTGTATCAATGATACGGATGCTCCTACCATGGCCCGCGTTTTTTTTTTTTTAAAATGGGGGCGGATTGGGATACAGTCAGGGGTTTACACCCTACTCAGTCGACATGACTGCGGATGTAATGTCCAGTTGTGACTCTCTTGACACTGGCCCGACGGCTTAACGTCCACTCGAAGGACGGGATGCTTTTAATGATTCATTTGCCCAATTCAAGTGAACCATGGAGGAGGAGCGGTTTATTCTGTATTTAATCAATAGCTCGTATTACGAATTAAATCCCAGAATGAGCACCCGCGTTGAATCCCTGTAAAGTGACCCCACCGGGAATTCGAACCCGGGATTTGGTTTTTGATCTTTTATTTGCATGCTAGGCAGATGCCCCTAACCACTAGACCACGCTATACATTTTGAGGGTTCCAAACTCATATATTTTAAATTTCTCCTGCACTATCTAGATTAACCACAAGACGACTCCAGAATAAATGCTGTGGTGGAATGATCCCAGTGCTTTAGATGGTAATCTTGTGCAAATAAAGTTCCAGCATTATCAAACCTCCTCACACCACTTCCAGAAGCAGACAGCTCGGCAATTCGCTAGCGAAGTTTTACGTGTAATCCGGTCGGTACTATGTCAACTGGATCACGCTTTGGACCTTGCACCCATGATCGAAATGATCACTACAAAAGTTACGGCCTGCAAATAGCATTTCAAAAAGGTTGTGCGTTGATCCCAGTAACCAGGGGAGGTCTGTAAAACCACTTCGCGGGAGAGATGCGGCAAAATACTTCAAAATTGTGGGCCGTCATCTCTGTTAAGAACATGTGTTAAAATTCAGAATGCAGACGGGACACTGTTGCTTATGCCACCAAAAGGGACCTTTTGGGAATGTTTACAGTTCTTTATACCAATTATTACCAATAACACTGTAAAAATAGATAATAAAATCATCAAACAAATAAATTAATAAAACTTGGAGACATCCATTGTAAGGTGTCATATGTAGTGATTTTCATATAGATTAGGCACTCACAGGGATTTCTTACATTGTATTTTTTGTACAGAAATGTTCTTAAACGTGGAAATGAAATAAAGGTGATTTTTATAAAGCATATATTTCAATAGAAAACATAGGCTGAATTTCATATTTGCTTCTATACCAAAATTAGAAATTTCACAATTTGTTACCAAAGAATAACTCGCTTATCATTACAGAGTTTGTGAAATTTTTGATATAAAGATTACACCAGTGCCAAAATCCAGAATTTTCACATTTTTTAGGGACACCGGTTTTTTTGAAATCTCTTGTTGCACCTTTAAGATCAAATTCTCGTTTAATCCTATGAACTCAAACAATAAAATAACATAAAAAGTTAAAAAAAATGCTTTTTCCACACATTTAACTCTTAAAGCTAAACTATTTTGCTTCTCAATTTCAAAGTGTTAGGTAGGTGGTTACACTTCATATCACTATTCTTCATGAAGGGACATTTCAAGCTGTCTTAAAGCTGCCACTTCAACTGATGAAAAAAAGATTGGAAACTGACTTTTTAGCACAAAAATCAACCAGTATCCCCTGGGGCCGGTATCAAACAAAGTAAAACATACTGTTAAGTAAAACTTGCAAAATCCCCCCTGGCAGGGAGCAAATATCCAGATGATGTCACACCAGTGCATGGTTATTTGCAAGCACCGCTACCCACTACCCAAATTTTGTCAAATTTTAAAAACTGCGTATGGTGGAAGTTGTTAGTCAATGCGCCAATCAGGGCAAATAGAAATGAGCTCATTAATATGCCAAAAATGAAGGACACAAGAATATACTTGATTTGCACCAACTACCACAAAAAACTTTGGCAGGACAAACATTAAAAAGTGGCACAGACCAATAACAAATGTATTAAAAACTATGCCACACTAGAGTGCAGAGGATACAAGTCAAGTAGCCCCCAAACCAAGTAGCCCCCACCGCAAAACTCGCCCCCACAGTTAAAACCAAGTCGCCCCCGTGCAAAGTCGCCCCCGTGCCCAGTCGCCCCCATCAGTAACAAGTCGCCTCCAAACCAAGTCGACCCCATGCCAAAGTCGCCCCCAACACACACCAAGTCACCCCCCCACTATGCACCAACCAACCTCAAGGCCCACACAGTCCCCCCAACAAAACATTCAACAACACATACTCTGTTATCAATATAATCGAATTTGTGTATGTATGCGTTACAAAAATTATGGAGGGTCTGCGCCCACGCAAAAAACTTGATTTGGGGGTGGGTGAATGTTAAATGTTTTTATTTATATTTAAAACTCCAATATCGGAGTTTCTGCGTCTAATACGCAAAAACTCCAAAATCAGAGGATCTGTGTCTACCGCAAAAACTCCCGATTTCGGGGTTCTCCATATTTTTTAGTAGTTTTTATTTGTATTTAAAACTCTACTATTAGAGTTTCTGCGTAAAATACGCAAAAACTCCCAAATCAGAGGGTCTGTTTCCACCACTAAAACTCCGATTTCGGGGTTCATGCATAATTTTAAATATTTTTTATTTGTATATAAAACTCCAAAATCGAACTTTCTGCGTATAATACGCAAAAACTCCAAAATCAGAAGGTCTTTGTCCACCGCAAAAACCTATTTCGGGGTTCTCCATGAATTGTGTGTTGGACCTAATAACACTAATTTTTAGAAGTATTGATGGATGGTTGAAACTGAAAAAAGGAGAGAAAATCAGAACCTAGTAGATTGTGTGCAAAAAATGGACAGCTAATACACCCTTCTCACAATTCGATATTTCAAAGGATATAAGGTCTAAACTTGAATATCTTCTTTAAGAGGATTTTTTGACCTATGAAGGTTTTTATAATCAGGTTTTCTTTAAGTTTAAGGTGCAACAAGAAATTTTGAGGCATCCATATAATGTGTCATATAGATGACACTCAAAAGATTTCTTACGTTGTATTTGGCTACAAAAATATCTTTAAAATGAAAACAAAAGGTGATTTTATTTGCTTATATTTCAATATAAAACATGGGCCGAATTTCGTATTGCTCCAATACGAAATTAGATATTTCACAATTTCTGTATCAAAGCAATATTTCTCAGCTTAATTTTTCAGATGGAGATATTATTGATAGAAAGCATTGATCAGTGCAAAATCAGGGCTTTTATACAGAAAACCTCATTTTTTTATTAAGAAAATAATATCACCATAAATCGAAATTTGTAGCAAGATCAATACATCAAATATTTTATATATGAGATATGTAGATATTGCCCGGTAGGATGTGTTACAAAAAGAGTTGAAATAATATGCCCCGACCGAAAGCGTTTTTTGTTTTTATAGAAATTGTATGTCACAAAATATTTTCAAAAATGAAAATCAAATACTAATTGACAAACTGAACACAGGCTGTAACATTCTTCGAAATAAAAACGGGACTCAAGTTTGTCTTACATTGGAGCCTTTCTCGTCCACTTTTCCCTGTAAAGCATGAAAGAGTCTGTAAGCTCTTTTAAGAACCACAATTCGAATCTTTAAAGGACACGAGGATATTTCAAAAAAGTGCACCCCATTTTAAATAGAATTCTTGTTTTATTTGGAAAATTGTCTCATGCTAGTCAATTAGGTTTTCCCGGCCAATTTGCAATTTACGTGATAAATCGATTTCAATTGGATTTCTCTTTACGATTCAGGTTTTCTATTTCGCCATTGAGCTAAAAAAGAAAAGAAAATTCTTTTCAAATAGCAAGATTTCGCGTTTAATCATATGCTTGGGGTTCTTGCCATAGTGTCGAATCAGCATAATGTAGTTCTGAGAAAACGGCGTTGAAAACGTTTGTTACTTATGAATGCGTGTGTAATTAATAAATAAAAGGAATGGCTATTTTTAAGTGGAGAATGTTCAGGAAATGAATGGTTACTAAATGACGACAGTATTAAAGTACCAAGAAACAACTGTTTTCTTATTCAAATGGCCACTGAATGTGCTTCGATTGTTTGTCAAAACCTAAATGTTGTGATTACGCTGTGCTCTAAGGAGTCGAATACGTATTCGACTGAATGAAAACCGGTTTTTGGGGGGGGGGATTTTTTTTCTAATGTTGGTATGGTGAGATCACTATAGCTAGGGTTTTTACTATTTAAAATGCTGAAGGCCGAATGATGCACGATGATATAGATAACGATGGCGGTTGATGATTGTGGTAAATGACGATGAAATAAAACCAAACATCAGCTTAACGACGATAATTGTGCTACGGACGATGACGAGGATGATGTAGATGATGATGACGATGAGGATGAAGATGATAATGATGGACGGAGACGACGACTGCGGACGATGACGATGATGATGATATGATGATGAAAATTCAGAAAATTACAACCTCTTACAAATTTGACTCCTTTAAAATTAATATCTTTAATAGTCGCCAATTGTTTTACCACTCATTTTGCAAAAAAAAAACCATTATAATTGTAGGTGTAAATACGTTAGAAGGAACACAAACATTGTAGTGCATTGTTATAAAAAATTAATACATAGTAGGCATGTTGCAACACACAATAAAAAATTGGTGAGAACTGTTCAAAAATTGAGCTCAGAAAAGAAAATATGTAAAATTGTAAACTGGAATGTTTCAGAACTCAAAAGGTTTTGGAGGATAAATGTGGTCTAGACAACTTTATATTTATAACCATACTATAATTGCATATAGTTCCCATCTTTTAAAGTAAATGTACCACGCTTTAAAATATATACCAAAACAAAAAAACAACCTAAAATTAAAAAAAAACGAATTAACAGTTAAATAGGTAATAATACTCAATAGTAAATCTAAATAATCTAAACAATTTAGAGGCTCATAACGCTTCTACAAAACAAACTTCCCAAGAAAGAAATATCAATTTTTCCTGAAGGCGAGTTAGTTTTTGAAATGATGTTAGTCGTATGATTTCGTTGGCAGAAATATCCAAGCTAAACATCAAAGAAAAATCAAAACTTTCACAATATGTTTACCAAGTCTATGTTTGTTAAAAAACAAGGTTTTATAAGGTTGGGGTGGTAAACACCACGAGAATCATTAATTATAATAGCAATAGTAAAAGTTCACAAGTTGGCAAATGGGTCATTTCCCAGAACTACATAGAGTTATTTAAAATGAAAAAATGAAATTTTGCATCCCAAAAAAAAAAGGTAGGAATATTGGATTTTTAATGAAGGTTTTGGCCCAAATGATATGGAAATGACTAGTTTTTAATTTCAAAATGAGAGCATAAATGCACAATATTAAACAAATGAACTAATAAACTAAAGGGTAATGCAGTATAGTTTATAAGCGAATAATGTCCCCGAGGTCGGAAAAACTAAATAAGTGGCGCCCAAGATTTGTTTTTTACGGCGAGGAATTACATTATGAGCCCATCGATGATTACTACAAAACCTTTATTTCTATTTTAATAACTAAAACAAAACGTCTTGATTTCATTTGTTTGTTTGTTGGTATAGGTTTTAAGGAATATGCCTAATTTATGTGTATTTTGTATGCTGATGAATGAAAATTAAATAAGGAAATGCATTTCGCGGCTCAGATTGAAGAAAAATGGGCAGTAAACTGACCCAATCAGAATTGCTGTACTTTCAATAATGGGTAGTAGTAGGAGAGGGTAGATAGAAACACTCCCACCCCAATCGACTTCGAGCTTAACCCGGGGGTGACGGTGCTATACCTTCACATTTTTTTCGTTTCGCAAAATGAGGCAAAAGGAGTGAAAATAATTATATGAAGTCTTTAACGAGGTTTTTTAACGTTGAAGATTTACCCGAAATTTTTTTTTAAAACGTGTTTGGGCACCGGAGTAAAGTTACCTGGGTGGTAAACACTCCCCTTGGTAATACGAAGGTTAATGTCACTATGTCCCCTGAAGTGAGGATTTAGTTTATTGTACAAATGTTAAAAACTATAAAACTTGGTAGTTTTTTTTTCAGACGCACAGGACCGTAGTTTCAATTATACCAGTAACACAATGAAAACACAAAAAAATAAATGTGAAATAGCATGACCAATCCCTCATGAAGTATAAGAGGGTTTAAATTTCAACAATTGCCTTAAATCTTGACACAGACCTATTATCGATTTTGATCAACGAAGTGGCAATCTTTGTCCCAGCGACGTATTCGTTCGCAATTGTCTGTGTGCTTTTGAGATATTTGGTCACGCAAAGGTATCGAATACGTATTCGATTGTTGTGAAACCCCGTTTTATACAATAGGTGTGTTGTATTCGACTGCGGGCATTTTGGTTAGGAGATGTAATTTCAACTTTTATTTTTGTTTCAATTTAAAAGAGTAATAAAAGGCAACCAGAATCAACTATGAACTCAATGCCCAAAAATCAGATTCGACACTATTTCGTGACCACGACGATATTATTGCTACAGGGAATTCATTTTCCTTCAGCATTTCAGCATTGAAATAGAATATAGGCCTAACATAAGGGAATAGAGCGCTCATAATACAAAATTGTACTTAGGATTTGGACTAGTAGACCCAAAACGTGTGAAATTAATTGCCCAATTTATTTGTTGTTGTTGATAAAACTACCAAATTGATGGGAAAAACCTATATTAAAATCACACCGGAATGTGCATACTTTTCTGCCGTGCACGGCAATGCAAGCATGCTTCCGCGAACCGATTTGGGAAATCATACAAGTCAAAACTTACGATGTGGTATTTACGATTTGTTGTTAAGAGATATACTTCAGATCACCTTGCGTTTTCCAATGTTGCGAACGAAGCTGAGATATTAAATTAGTTGAGATGTCTCAGATACCTTAAATTTGTGCATACTGCTCGAAATATATAACAATAACAATCGCTGAATTTGAAAGCAGTAATGAAACAGGTTTCAATGTTACTCCTTTTGTGCAATTCTCCATCATGTCAATTATTGCACCACAATTAGAAAAGGAACACTTCTACTTGATTGAATGAGACTTTTCATATGGGTGTACTAGCATCATCTAAATAGAGCGGTCCTAACGAAAACGTCATTCCGATTAAAGAGCGCGTCTGATTTGTTCGCGTATTTTAGGGTTGCATTGAGAACTAACTCAGTTTTACTTTTAATGGCAAACTTCGGTGTGCAAATATCTGGGCCCGCCCTGAACCGCCATGCAGCGACAACATAAGGTGAATAGATGCGTATATTTTCCGCGGAGATCACCCGCCTATTCCTTGAAAACGTACCAACATTGAAATACACAAACACACATTCTTGAGTTAGCTTAGGGTGAGGTCGGTGAGTCGTGGGCCGGGGGCACGACTGGTGTGAGTGGGGGTGACTTGGTGTGAGTTGGGGCGACTTGGTGCATGTGGGGTGACTTGGTGTGGGGTTTGGGGAAGGTGACTTGGCAGGGGGCGACTGGTTGGGGTGACTTTGGGTTACAGTGGGCGACATTGGTCATGGGGCACTTGGTTTGGGTGCGACTTTGCGTGCAGTGGGGGCGAGATGTGGCATGGGGGCGACGTGGTTTGGGGGCTACTTGACCAGGTTCCGTTACAGAGGTATTCAAGGCCAACCTGTGATAGAGGGACCAGTCACTAATCCGCTTCTTATAAACAAAACTTGTTAACAAATGTTGCACAATCTAATATCAAATGTTCATGATGATGAAAAAAGATAAGAGGTAGTCCCATAGTCGAAAGGCATGGGGGGGGGTTGATGTTTGTTAGAAGCCCCACACATTTCTATACTCTTGTTCCACCTACCTCCGTGCAGTGACACAGCACAAGATTCGAGGTTGCACCACAATAAAACCATGCAACATTGATTTTGGTGGCTTAACGCGCTGGCTTAAAGCGACAATGTTTTTACACAAAGATGGTTTAGACAGGCTAATCCAGGGAAAAAACTGCCATTTTGGTGGGTCAAACCTTTCTACCAACGTTTGATGTACCTGACCCCAGACTCTTTCAAAATAGGCTGGGGGCCAACCAGATTTTTGCCTCAAAGATAAGATGGCGGGCCAAAATTCAAAAATGGCCGCCAAAATTACCTTAATTAGATATAAGTATGTGGAAAATTTTAAGTCCGGTGTTTTCCCAGTGTTTCTGCCACCTTAAGCTTACACTCGATTTCAGCTGAAGCACACCCATCATGGGGCTAAAGAATCCAAGATGGCAGCCCCAAAAACTCCCAAAATGGAGCAAAAATGATTGAATTAGAAAACTATATACGGCCTCTTAGATTTCCTTTTAAACCTTTTCTTGTGGATATATATATATTCTGAACTATCTTCGGCTGGGTGAGTTTATGGGCCACCTAAAATTTAGTCCTTAAAAACCAAGATGGCCACCAAATGGCCTTAAAGTAGGGGTATAGTGTGATTGAGCTTTCCATTGCAAGATTTTGCAGTAGTGCCCTCATTCTAAACTTATTTCAAATTCGGCAGGAAACACCACCCATAATTTGGTCTCAAATCCAAAAATGCCGTCCATAAATCCAAAAATGGCCGCCAAAAGCTACCTTAAGTAGATATCTGGTATGGTGAGGTTTATCACTTGAATGTAACTTAAGGGGATAGAGGGTCCTCCAGTCCGCACACCTATTTGCAAGATGCCGCACGTTTAGCGTGAATAATGTACGCAATCAAACGTTTCTTGAGATGCGCAGGTAACGCTGACGTGTGGTTTCATGTAGTTTTGCATTCGTTCCTGCAGCGTTAATTCTTGTTTGGATTATGTTGTGGCTTTTTTTTTTGTTTCAACGTACTTTTCGGGTAAGTAGGTAATTTCACAAACGAGAGATCAACGAGCATGAACCCTGCTTACAATTTATAGAAACAGGTGGTGGAGGCACAAGCTTAGGAGGGGAAAAATGTCATGAGTTAACTCATGTAGGTAAAAAAAAAGAAAAATTAATGAAATTTTTTTTATAAACATTATGTACAAACATGATTCAAAATTCTGGATCTTTTGAGATGCTTGGTGCCATCCCATGAAGCCAAACCAACTGAAGGTAGCACAACACGTATCTAGGTAGGTTACACATCTTGTATGTACAGCAGAAAGCAAACAAAATATTGTTGGAAACCCACCTACCCTCGACCATCATCCCCAAGTATCACTTCCCCAATATCCTATGTACCCACCCCAAAATCCCATTATTGACCTAATATCCCCTCTCCCTCCCCAATATCTCCACTCCACAATAGCTCCCATGCCTAAACATCCTAATCCCATCCCAACACCCTCATTACTTAACACCCTCCTGTTCTCAAGGGTCAACACCCTAATCGTTCCCCCACTCTTCGCAACACCCCTATGACCCATTGCTACCCAATTCCTAACTTATTACACACCCTTATTTCCTTACCGATTCCAACTCCCTATGATGTATTCATGTCTATGACCATAATTCTATGAAGGGACATGTCCAGGATTGATTTGGAAAGAATTTGTTGATGCGATCTGGTAAAACCTGCCACATGGTGCAAAATTTATATTTTGAGGTTTTGACTATCATTGTAAAGTCTCAAAATAAAGTTTCCGAAAAAACTTCTTTACTTTCTGTTCCTGTCTTATTTGGTCCCACATATCGAAAGTTATGCCTTATTCAATCTGAAAAAAAAATAAAAGTAACAACATAAAGATTTTAAGGTATTTTCTTTATTTTTTCAAAAAACTGACCTGTGCGACATGCGACAGGGTTTTCCCAGATCAATCAAATTTATTACTTGTGCCTACCCTATTGAATTGGCAGCCTCAAAGGAATAAATTTCTGACACAATGGTATGGTGGCAGAATAATGAATTCATCCCGATTATGTTTGAGTTTGACACAAAGTAAAAAGCCGACCCCTTACATTTGTTGTATGTGATTTAATAGTAACCTGGGGTTCGGCCCCCAAATTTGTGGAATCCTATATGCATATGTCACAAAAACAAAGCACCTTTTCAGCAAGTTCCAGTTTTGGACAAATTAATCCACTAGGCAAAAGATGATTAGGCCAAGTTAAAAATTAAACGAGTGTTTCTCGTCCCGGGACTTTTTCAAAAAAAAGGAGGAGGAGGCAGGGCATTTTACTATTTACTATTTTTCCAATTTTTGCCTATTTTTTTTTCCAAGATGGCCGCCATGTTAAATGCTGGCCAAGAGGTTATATTAATCACCGATATTGGGTTATTTGAGTTATACTGAGCGAGTATGACAAAACAAAGATTGTATAATTTTTTTAGTCAACTTGCCTTTTTAGTTTCAAAATTCAGAAAACAGGAAAAATGTACAGTTTGTTTGTCGGGAAAAAATAGCTATTGAAGCTTTAAGTGATCACAGCCTGGTGGTAACGCACCCCATACACACAAAAGCACACAAAGATGTCACAGAACAACCAAGCTGTTCTCATCGTTGCTAAAGTGCCCCAGGTAGTCTTATGTTGGATCGATTGAAAACACTTCAGCTGCCTTGCCGGGAAAAGGAAGTGCTGAGAACCAAATTGCATAGAAAACTAGGCGCGATTTCCAGTCGCTTTGTATTTGCGTAACACGCTTCACCGTGTTGTGAATACGAAGCTGAAGCGAACCAACTTTTTAGAGACTGGAAAAAAAAAAAATAATACAAAAAGACAGGGCTCAGGTTTTTTAATAGGAAAGAAGGACACAGTTCATGCCAATATATTCGTTACCGCGTGTACCCAAATTTGTAGACGATAGTGATATAAAAAGAGTCTAGGACGGCGCGAGCTCATATGATCTCTGTGATAAATGAGAGGTAGAATACGGTGAACAGCGTTGAATGCAAAGGTAGAAAAAGAGGGTGACAAATTCTTACGCGAAAATAAACGTACATTTTTCGATTTTTTAAAAATTTCATTAAAAAAAATAAAAATAGTAATAATAAACAGAAAAGGAGGCGGCGGCCAAAAAGGAGGCGGGCGGGGACGGAGAAACTGTATGTTTGTTTTTACTTACAATCTGAATTTTCGGGAAACGGACCCCTACACAGTGAAAACTGTTAGTGCCTAGTGAGTCTATTTAAGCAATGGAGCAACCAATGTTATCAAACGTCTCTGAACATTATGGAACAAGAACAAGAAAAAACCAATAGTATAAAGATATGAGTGGGGGGTTCAAAAAATTGGTGTGAGCATGAAAGAAAAAGAAAGTTAAGTAACCTCCTACAACACCTATAAAAATATCTAATAATTCGTTTCGGTACTAATAACTTGATTTGGGAAGTATGCATGTGAATTCGGTGTCATGTACAAAAAATAAATCATGGGTGTTGGTCAGTGGTGTGTCTGTGTCCGGGTTGTGGTGAATGGGCCAAAGGTGAAATGAGGTCACAAGGGTCACACGAGGTCAACAATGGTGACATGAGGTCACCAAGGTCACATGAGGTCACCAAGGTGCACAGAAGTAATGAGGTAACAAGGTCAATGAGGTCCCCAAAGGTCACATGAGGTCACATAGGGTCACATGAGGTCACCAAGGTCAATGAGGTCAACAAGGTCACATGAGGACACCAAGGTAACATGACACCAAGGTAACACAAGGTCACAGAGGTCTGTGGGTTTCACAAGGCACATTAGCAAAAAGGTCACAGGGTCACCAAGGTCACCTCCGGTTGCACCCTACCGTGCCCCTCCCGACACACCCCACCACCTCGTCGACGAAGACCACCCCATCCCCCCC
>JAMKCH010026145.1:0-77232 GCA_023653785.1 Ophioderma brevispina
CACGTAACATGTGGTAGGAGATGTGACAATTGGTGTGTGTGGTCAACCTTCAGTGCCAAAAATTTTAAGTCATTTCAAAGGTCATGTGGGTTCATCCAAGGTAAAATTACTTACATATGGTAGGAGGATGAAACTAGGGGGGTGTGGTCACAATCAGTGCCAAAATTTTTGGTAGTCCTTTCAAGGTCCATTTAAGGTCAAACTTTGCAATGTTACGGTCATGAAACCTAGTGAATGTTGGTCAACATTCAAATCCAAATTTTTTGAAGGTCATGTGGTGGCCATTACGTCCAAATCCCTAAACTGTGGTAGGATGAATTAACTTTGTCACCAAGTTTCAGTGGCCAAAAATTTGAAAGGTCATGTCAATGGAAGAACCACAGTTGTTCAAGACCACTTATTTCTATCACAATATTCCCTGAGATCTTAAAAGTGTTGCTTCTTGTTCTTAGCTACTGCACTGGGCTGGGGGACCTTTGTGGTTTGAGAACCGCCTTGTTAAACTTAACCAGCCTCTGACCTCAAAAACAAAAACAGACTTTCTGGTGGACACACTTAAGTCTGATAATGTATTATTAATGTGTTTATTAATGGGGTAATTAGTAATTATCAGTAGTTATTTGCAAACTACATATTTCTCATGTTTTGTCTTTATTTGAATGATTGATAGCCAGTCTCAAGCACAATTATTTTGCACTTCTCTCTAAAGCATGAACTTTACAATTGCGTCCCTGAATGATTTCTGTTAAAGAGAACACGGGCCATTTGAAAAAATTAGTGCACCCCTCAGATTTTCAAAATCGATATTTGCATGTTGTAAGGCTTTTATATAGAAGCCCTCACCCTAAATGATTAAGACCAAAATCATCTTACTTCAGAGGGAAAGCGAACATTTTATAATTTTGAAACGTCGCCGGCGACGTTAAATTCAGCAGACGACGAAAAATGGCATTTAACAACAAGAACACGCATGCACGCCGTATGCTTGTTCCCCACGCTATGCACAGTTGATCGGTCTATTACCTTTGTGGTTTTAATTCATTGAGTACGAGTCAAAAATATTCATGTAATAACACATTTATTGATTAAAGTTATGGAAAACTTAAAAGTTGGCCTACAAATTACCTGGATGTCTTTATCCTCATACAAATGTCCCTATCTGTTTTGGGGTATGTTATTTTTTATGTGTAAATATATCTCTGTTCTTCCCATGGCCTAGCCTATCAATTTGAGAGCAAATTGAGAAATTTCATATTTTGTGAAAATGTGCAGTGTCGCTTTAAAAGTGCAAAAATGCATTGCCCCAGTGTGGCGACCAAGAAATCACAAATTTAGATTTCTTCCTTAAGGGATATTTTCTATTACAAAAAGTGCTTATTATGTGTGTTTATTATCCTCATATTTCCTCATTCAACTTGGTGGATTGGTTAACCATTATGGTGAGTACTATTCCTGTATAATTTGATGACACAATTTGCGTATTTCATTGCAATATCTCATTAATCCACAAAGTGCATGCTATAAGACCATGTTACCTTGGACATCTCCTTGTGGGCAATATAGAAACGTGATTGACTTCATCATTACCCACAGACACCTTGAAAACCTTTCTGAACTGCAGATCCTACTGTGTCATATGATATCGGCTCAACCACAACCTGGTGCTGGCTAAGTTGAAACTCATCAAAACCAAACGTATAACAACGGTGGCCCAAGAAGCATGATGTCAGTCGATTCTGCACCCCACCAACGCAGCATAGTTCTATTGCAAAGAGAGGTGGTGCCTTTGGACCCCTCCTGCATTAGAATACACTGGTGTTGAAGGGCTGTGAACCAACTTTAGGGAAACAACAGAATAAGAAGGTTGCTCCCTGAAAAGTAGGAAAGAACATGCATCAGGTAAGAACATCCAAGAATCCAATAATAACCCAATGGCACAAAATAGGTCCCACTACTCCAAACTGAACACTCAAAAATCAATTAAAGACTGAAGAGAAATGCCTGCTTTTCAAAAAGAAATTAAGAGATAGAAAATGCAAACTGCTAAAACAACAGCCACTTCGCTTCAATTGTGTTCGTCTACAGATTAGCTAGTGAAAGAGCTCAACTCCCAGCGGCTGCGAAAGACAGGGTAGGCTCTCTCGAAAACAAGCCCGCAAGATCAAGTAATAACGTGCTGGGAAGACACTTCAGCAAACTCTCAACCAGAATTCCCCAGAGAAGAAGAAGTACTTCACTCCATCCCTACTGGTCAATCTCATTCAACAGCACACCTTTCTCATACAGGAATAGAAGAGGCCATTAAGAACTTGAAAAATAACATCAATACGGATGGGATAAATCCTGCTGAACCCTGCTGTTATGGGGGCTTGATATCTTTAGTATACAAGAAGGTGAGAAACTTGGATCCACCAACTATAAAACTAATCACCTTACGTTCCATCCCAGGAAAGTATTCTGTAGAATGATCCTAAACCCATATCCCTGACACCTTAGAATGACTCCATGTAGAGAGCAATGTTGATTTAGAAGCTCAAGAGGTACTACTGATTCTATTTTTATTGTTCGCCCAGTCCTAGAGAAGGCCAAAGAAGACGCATCCCAACTTGGAACTTTTTTTTAAAGCAGGATTTGATACCATCCTGGTGAGAGGTACTTTGAACTGCTTAAGTAGACCTCAAGCTGGTAGATGAGCAAACATATGTTCCTTAGTGGTAATGGAAAAACTCCTTCAGGTGAAGTCCCTAGTTGGTGTGAGCGGGGATGCCTTTTTCCCAAATTGCCTCTTAATCTCGTCTTGAATTTTGTAATGAGAGGAGTTAAAAACCTAGGCTCCGGAATTCAAATGGGAGAGATGAAATAAAAATATCCGATATGCCGTGGCACAACCTGCTGAAATCGTTTTAGAAAACTCAGTGTATCCACAGAACTGGAAAACGCTGTGCAAATGTGTAAGGAATACACCCATTTAATGCAAGATCATATCTGAATGACCCAAGAGACAACACTTAACCAGGCACCCATTTACAAAGTAAATGACTTTGTCTTCCTTGATAGTAAAATGTTGCCTTCGGAAGGGAGGACATCAGAGGGCAACAGAATGGTAGCTCATGGCATTCTTTTAGTCTAAACATTACATGCACCATTACTGAGGTAGTCACCAGGAGACGGATGAAAATGGTTTGGACATGTCAGGATGTCAGAAAACGATTACCATATACCAATTCTATTCGCGATTTCACAGCGTAGCAGCCAGATCACCCACCATCAAGATGGCAGGACCGCTCTCCAAGGACACGGCATTGACCTCCAACATGCTGAATCCGTTGCCAAGGGCAGACTAGAACTGAGGAGGTTTACTAATGAGAGAGCAAAGGACACTCAAGTAAGTCAAACTTCACGAGAATTTCATTTCTACTGCCATTGACAATAATAGTCAGAGGGCACACGTCATCCTGTTGATATTACTTCAGAAGGTTTTTGGGCCAAGTTTTGTGTTTCACTTTCCTGTCTCCGCCCACATCACACATACTGTCATTTTTTTTTGAGATAGGGAAATTAGAGGAGGGGTTTTGGGGGGACGGGATCAGAATGAATATGAAATGGGGGTGAGGAGTTAGGGGATCTTGGGAAGGTTGGGGTGGTTTTGAGGGGAAGGGGGTGAGGGGTGGTTGGGGGGTTATGGGGAGTTCGAAGTATGGGTATGGTGGTAGAGGTTAGGAGGTTGAGGTGGTGGTGGGAGGGATTTGGGGGGTGAATAGTTGGGGTTATCTGACATTTTTGGCCCTTTTTTGAGATATTTTGCATATGTACTTATAATGTTATGGTCTATACATCCAAAGTTACAATCTTGAAGTTACATAATGAGTGTAGATATATTCAGAATTTTGGATCATTAACTCAAATCTGCATATCGCGATTCACATACTGTCTTGTTTCATTTACACGTAATTTCAATAGAGTTAATTAAAACGTTCCTAAAACAAGCTGTTTACGCTTTTCACATACAGATCTATGTGCGTCTTATCTGCCTCGTGCGGGAACATTTCGTTTTTTCACATAGTGATCTATCTGTACGCATTGAAATATAACGGTGAATTTAGCGTCGTATGTGCAAATACGACTTTTTTGCGTTTTACATACAGACCTATGATTTTGTAACTTTTATCATCAGGATACATGCACTTTCAAACTCAGGAAAGTTAAAATTTTTCCTCATAATGCGAAATTAAAATAAATTGTAATGTTTTAATTCCATATACAAACATGAACTCTCCCGGTAGAATTTCAATGGCGATTTTCCGAAAAACGGCATTTTCATCAATAAGACCCCAGTAAACATGGGGTGATATGGGCGAAGACGTGTACTCGAGTTAGTACACACGTAGGGTTACGCACCAGTTTTGGGAACTGACCCCTAGGAGAACCCGCAGCCTGACACTATGTAAAATACAATCAAGCTGCCGATATGGTGCCAGTGCCAGAGGATCGAGCTCCAGGCAGCCTGCTCTCCCGGGAACAGTCAACATTCTAGCGGGTACCCTGCCGAGAAGGGAACAACCATCGCCACGTCCGACCAAGGCTTGTCGTGGAATTTCACCTTCACCCACATGTTCAAGGTGGTGTCTTCAAACAACTCGAGTGGCCTCTAATCACTTTTTTTGCAGCGACGGCGAAACAACCTGCTCCCGACATACTGTTCCTGGGAGCGGGCCAATGGCTTTCACCATAGACGCAATGACGATCACCTGGACGACCCGATCTCGTTCCCCCGATAGCCGATGAGACCCAGGGTTCTTGAGAGCTATTAGATCCAGCGGGTGCTACATGCTTCTAATAGCCCACACTGGTCCAGAAAGATGTGTTTCCCGAAAGTACTTCCTCACACGGTGGCGGAACCGTTTAACCTCCCAATGAGGAGAGACCTCTTGACGAACCCGGACGACTAAAGTTCCTTCTAGCTACAATGCAGACCCTTCACCTGACTGATGACGACTTTGATTGGGCAGCAGGCTTTTTGAAGTCGGGCTTCCTTCACGAGAAGACTTACAATGTCCTATCATGAAGTACCACGCAAGACAACGAAGTCAATACCTATATAAGGCCTCTTTGGGAAACGTAACTGAGTTCCTCACATGGGTGTTCCAGCAACAAGGGGCCAGCTCACGCTCCACGAGAGCCTGCCGCACTGGCGGCAAAGCTTCCTGTCCATCTGGCTTCTCAGGGGGGTTACAGTGTCTAATTCACATGTCCTGAATGACCTCTTGAAGAAAATGTTTCACGCGTGCCTCCCTAGGAGTCGCTTGTCCAGGGCCCTGTGTCCTCCCTAGTTGAGCCCCCGTTCTAACCTATGGATCCCGCTAACACGGAGACCTTACCAGGAAGATGTTGTTTCTAAATCATGACTACTGTATGTTGTTATAGCATCTGTTTTTCCTATCATTTTGGCCACCATTTTCAACAAGTGCCCTTCTATCATTGAAAACTGTGGCTGAGAATTGATATAGAAGCTAACACATACCCCTTATGAGTATATTATGGGCAAGGTTCCCACAGTTGAAATCACACTCAACATATTTTTTGAAAATCACTGTATACAGGATATGTTATTCTTTATAGGCTTTTTTTTATTATTTTGGGCTGCCAGTTTGAAAAAGCAATGAAATTTGATATTAGGTTGAAAACAATTGAATATGGGTTAATCACTACGGTCCACATGAAAACCAGCTTAAATCCATTGTTTCGGAAGCACTTTATCACGACTATTTTTATTTTTTTTATAGCTCTTTTTACCATTTTGGCGGCCATTTTGAAAAGCCCCTCACTCGATGAAAATCGTCACGAGCCATTTGACAAAGTTGAAATCAACTCCTTATGGTTTCAATACAAGGTTCCATGTAAAATATCAGACTTGGAAAAACTTCTGAAGTAGTTGACTGTGTCCCCCTGACTATAACATAAAAGCCATGCATTCATATAGAAAGATTAGAGAAATATGTAACAAACAATGCCATGGAGAAGGTGACCACACGGCCACTATGGCAAGAAGCGGTCACCCCCCCACCCCCCCCCCCGCCCCTGAAACAGTTTTATACTCGATTCGCGCTGATATAGGAGCTGGGGCAAAGTTTTTTGGGGTCAATGTCCATTTGTGAAAAGGAAGAAGCATTTTAATCTTCCAAAAAGTCGCTTGTCTTGCCTAACAATTAAGAAATGATTTGAAGGGAAGGGGACAAGTTACAAAACTTAATTTTGGCGTTTTACTGTTACTTTCTGAATGGAACTTTGGTACAGTTTCATACAGTCGATTTAATAAATCTTCAGTTTCACTGTAAAGACGGTGTTTATAGAATTAAACGCTTTTTGGGACCCGCTCAACGATGATTCCCTGTCGCAAAAACTCAAACGAATATATCTAAGGCTTTTATGGAATTGTAAGTTCAATCCTTTGCGTTCATTTTATGCGGAAAAAAAAATTGAGGTACACCTTCAGGTAGGTCAGGGTGCCCTTCAAAGTCGAAAGGTGTGTGTGTGTGTGGGGGGTGGTGGGGGGGTTTTGCCGGGGGGGGGGGGGGGGGGTCCCTTCTATACTGTTTTACTGTGTAAAATGCCCAAAAATGTACTTTGTACGTATCAATCTATGTAAAGCTAATACTGAACATATTTTATTTTTAGAGTAATGACATGTGTATTCTTACACCCATCATTGCCACATAAATACCAATTTTTTCTTTGCTGAATGGCGAAATGTTGAAAACCCTTGATTTTGGAGATTTGCTTTCAAATACCGTTATAAAATAGCTCTCAGCTATGACGCACTGTGACGTCATACTGTTAAAACTGATATTTTGTACTTTATTTGAATAAAAGACATAATATTATTAGCTACACATTGATACGCACAACAATATGATGTTGTTTGTGTCCCTTAATACGAAAAATCAGGGGGTAGTCCCCTTATGAACGTAAGTAAAAAACCCTTGGTTGGCCCCGAGGGTTTAAGAATATGGCATTATAAATTATGAATTAAAAATGATATTTTGGGAATGGAGCAGGAAAATAATTAAATTCCTCAACACATTTTACAGTAATGGTACTATCCGACCGCTACTATCCGAATCCACGGTCAGTTTAAATAGACATCTGGTCGATTTGATGTTTTTTTTGAGTTTTTTGTGTTTAGCCAAGGTTTTCACTTCCAAATACTTTTATCCCACGAGTTTCAGCTATTAAGAACTACATTGGACAATCTATGAGTGCTTATTGACTAATGGACTATGTTTTATTCAAGGCTGCCCAACTTATAGTATTACTTGCCTTGTGTCTCTTAGATTTTGTTTGGTGCATCCCTGAAATTTAAGATCAGATCTAATACTCTGTCTTTGAATGTCCGTTATTAGTTCATTGAACCCGCTCATAGACAGTCACTTGCCCCTTATTTAATAATGGGTGATGAGGATTTTCGCCACTCTTGTTTACTTGTAGTGCTCTTCAGAATATTAGAGTGGCGACTATGGTAATCTTGAACATTAGTTGTCTGTTACTATTTGATTGTACATTGGCAGTTCTTGCCGCGGTGATTAAATGTCAAACATTTCTTATGTTAGGTGGTTTCTGTGATCTTCTCCAGATGTTCACACTGATTTCAAGCTGGCTTTTTCTATCTTTGAACATTTTGTAAAAACATATCTTCAAACGTTCATGAGACAGAACTGCCAACCTTTTGAAGCAATAGGGCAATTTTTCCGTTTCGCTGCTGTTGGAATTTTGATAGTTAATATTTATTATTTTTTAGATCCATTAGCTTAATGTTCGTGTACAAATGGGGATGTGTGTGCGTGTATGTGAGAGAGCGAGAGCGTATGTGAGTATGTATGTATTCGCATGACGTGCGACAGCGTGCAGGTGTGTGTGTGTGTTGCGTGCATAGGATGGGTTCGTTGTGTTCGTAATGTGCGAAGGGTTAATTATAATGTACATCTAGTTTGTTAAATTTTCTAAGTAATTCTAATATTTTCATTATGTAATTTGTCCGTAGTTGTACTTATATGGACGCACCGTTTGTAACGTGTGTCACTGTTGTAAAAGTGTTGTTCCAAATAAAAGGATTGATTGATTTGCCATTGTATTTGTCGATTAGTTTAGGTACGTATGAAAGTCATGATGAGGCCCCGTATTACCTGCTTGGACAGCGCAAAAACCATTCTTACCAATTCAGGATTCAATGGCGCACCTGCTTATACAGGTGGTATTTCACATTTTAACGTACACTACTTTCACCAGTGACTAGTCTGGGTTTACAGACCTTGTTAAACTGTGTTGCTCCTGGAAAGAATAACTAACGGTACTTCAGCTACAGGGACCAACTTTGGTAACAGGTCTGTGAACTTCAGTCTCAAATATCATCCTCCGAAATAGCCCGAGTCATAGACCCGTGTACTATTTTGCTCCCGCGTCGAGGGAGAACTTTCGCTCGCATCTGTTTTCCAAATAGGGGAATGGTATTTTTCACAAGCCAATGATATTACAATTGGATGAAGTCATCAATACATTTTAAAAATAGAAGGCCAGAAAAGGTGCAGACGATCGCCACGCTCCACGTATCAAATCATGGCGAGTTTTTTCCGCGCATGTCGAGTTTCCACGCGCTGTTTTCGAGTTTTCCTCGCCATATGCGATGTGCAGGGTTATATGTCGAGTTTACAGCGCTATCTGTCCAGTTGCCCTCTATACATCGAGTTGTTGCTCTCTATAGGTGAGTTTTGGACATAAATCATGTCCATTTTTAACGCTCCACGTATCAAATCATGGCGAGTTTTTCCCGCGCAATGTCGAGTTTCACGCGCCGTGTATCGAGTTTTCCTCGCCATATGGCGATGTGCACCGTTAATATGTCCGAGTTTACAGCGCTATATGTCCAATTTGCCCTCGATACATCGAGTTTTGCTCTCTAATTGGTGAGTTTGACATAAATCCTTCCCAGTTTCAAATTCCCGACATGATTTTTTCTCAACATGAGGACACTCGACATGATTTTTTGGTGTATGTGTAAAAAAAATCATGTCGCGATTTTGGCTCATGTTGAAAAAAAATCAGTCGAGTTTGCTCATGTTTGAGAAAAAAATCATGTCGAGTTTGCTCATTTGAGAAAACAAATCTGTCGAGTTTGCGCATGTTGAGAAAAAAATCATGTCCAGTTTTTGCACATGTTGAAAAAAATCATGTCCAGTTTTTTAAAACTCGGCATGATTATTCTGGACAGATTTATTCTGGACATGATTATGAAACTCGGCCCGTAGCACTATCGTTCAAACTGGCTAGGCAGCGCTGTAAACTCAACATATAGCGGGGTAACTCGATATACAGCGCATTAAACTCCGCCATGATTTGCTACGTGGAGCGTGCCATACCCTTTTGACAGTTAACCTCTGAGACGGTTATACACACCGCCGGTGGATATAGTACGCGTACGCCAGACATAGGGCGACCTAGCAATTGTACATCCAAATCGATTAAAGTTTGTTTGTATTAGAATGGATTTTGGGCTTGATAGCTTTTAAAAAAATTTAACAAACTAAGCAAACTAATATTTATTTGTAACGGATTTTAAAAAAGGAAATGGTCTTTCTATGATATCCAACACATATAAGCACGGGGGAGGGGGAGAAGGGAATCAATGGACCCCCAAACAACCCAAAAAAAATTTAAAAATATTCGATTTAACCTCAAAATCTCCACCCCTATGTATTTTTTCCCAGATCAAATTTTGAATTTAAAATAGATGGAACACGGTATGTGGCGATTTTGCACAGGATTTTTAAAGAGGTAACTTGCACTTTTTCCTATCAATTTTTTAATATGAAACATGTATGGGGAGATAATAAACGTGTAAAAATTCCAAAAAATGGGGTATATATTCCCCCTCACAGATTTCCCGCCCAGGGTCAAATCTAGTAGTTTAGAAAAACGAATGAACTCTTTCATCCATGTTCGGCCCCATCTAGGTCCGTCCCATCTTTTTCATGTTTATTGGAGAACATTTTCTTTCTTTAATATAAGAAAAAATGAATTGGAATCTTTTAGCAGCGAGACTGGTAGAAAAAAGTTTGTATAACACTTTAAAAGTGTATACGGGGTCAATATCTGACCGACTAAAAAGAAAATGACCCCCATTTGATTAAACAACATAATTTTAAGGATTAATTGACCCCGGAAAGATCACTTTTTTAACTCAACTGCGGGGTCAAAGGCATGGGGGGGGCCACTGCAAAAACTGGGGTGTTAAAATGTTAACACCAAGTCGTTGTCAAGCTTCTCGTGTTAGTTCTTCTTTTGTTGAAGGTAGTATTTAGCAACCGCTCGGTGTTGCCTTACACAATTTTAATTTATTTATTTTTGGTATTTTTTGCTTTTTTTAAGTTTTTTATTTTTTTCTTTAACCACAACAAAATCAAACGTTTTTCTACAAAAAATGGTCAGATGATACAAAATAAAAAATGTTAACAACCAAAGTTTTCGTGTTAATTAACACCAGAGGGCCTGTCCGTGTGCAGGAGGGTCTTAAATTAACACCAATTTATCAATTTGTGGCCCTGGCGTAGTTAAAATAATTACACCGTTGGGTGTAAATTACACCAACAGTGTCATATACATGTAACACCAAAATTGGTGTATACTATAACGCTAACATGGTGTTAATTTAACGCCGAAATGGTGTAAACTAACACATTAGGTGCATGTCCCCCTATTGATTCCAGTCCCCTATTGATGTTAAAATTACCACCCATGGTGTTCCCAGTTAACACCCCGTTTTTTGCACCTGAAGGGGATTTTTTTGGGAAAAAAGGTCCAATATTGAGAGATTTTACATACTTTTGGACCAAATTCCTATCTTTAGGCCCAGAATTTTGTGATTTTTGCCGCAAAATCACTGAATTTTTGCAAACTCCGTCATTTTTCTTCGGGGGTGGGGGGGGGGGGGTCCCGTGCCGTCCTGCGCTGTCGCTAGTGAACGGCTTTTCCTAATCCACCATGCTATAATCACTTCAATTAGAAGAACTTCATATTTTTCTCAAAAATTAAAAAACATAAAAAGTTGTTTTTTTTAACAAATGTGAAACATGAATGGAAAAATGAATCATTCGATTTTATTTTTTTTAAATTGAAAAACTATTGTTTTGAGTAGCTTATTACACAAACTGTTGTTTTTTTTTTTAAAAATTCAAATGCATTTATCAATGTATCAATATTGATGAGGGGAAAGGAGGGGAAACTCTGTCTTTCATTACATTTTCCATTTTGTTTATTTTTAAAACATTTTGGTTGCGAATTCAACCATAAATCCGTAAACGTTATTCTTTTTAGTTTTTCATATACAAATTATTCTTTATAGAAGAAAAAACACCTCTGAAAGAAAATGATTTTCTTTTCATTCGTCATCGATTTCTTCTTTAATTTGAAAAGCCTGGCTGTTTGTCATCTCGCAAATCTGAGTTTGGGGGGATTAATAAATCGCAATTTTCAATTTTCAATCAGATTCTACCATTTGTCCACACGAAAATGGTGTTTTCGTATCGATTATTTTTTTTCGTATTTAATTTCTCTAACTAGTTTTTGACCTGTCGTGTTTATAACTGTGTGTTTCTGCTTGAAACCTCCCCACGTGTTTTTGAATCGCAGAATGTTTTGAAAATAAAAGCCCTTTTTTCGACTCCCTAAAAGGAACAATTTTGACACCCGCCCCGCGGGATACTGTCAATTATGCCTCAACTGGGTCAAAATTGAAAAGTACAACTTGACCCCACTTGTCTGGTCAAATTTTGACCCAATTATGTTTAAAATACCCCATTGGGGTTGAAATGAAATATGTTTTTTGAAAAATAACCCTTTTTATTTTGGGTCAAAAAGAATATTTTAATAGTCCATTTGGTTAATCGGGATGCAAAAAGAAATATTGATAAAGAAAGTAACCCCAAACAATATTGATTTCAACTAGCTCGTTGGTCAAATATGACTATATTTAAGGGTCCTTCAATATGATATCTATGACAGAAAATGACCTCGAATTGTGGTTGATTCATCCCCCGACTATAGTTCGTCCAATAAAAGTGACCAATAAAAAGGGTTGGGATATTTTTGACCCATTGTTTTAGTGTGAAGTGAATCAATTTAGTTTTTTTCTACTTGTCTACTTGACTCGAAAAGTTTTTTCGACAGGTAATGAACTCAGTTTTTCCTGTATTCTCGTAATCTGCATCTAAAACCTCAGTGCATCACTTGGAAAAGGTAATTTCTCAAAACATGGATTAAACCATATTTTTAGATGTATTTAGGACTATTTTGTATTTTGCCTGATCTTTACCAATCAATATGACAAATGTGTTTTTCTCACTTTTTAGATTAAATTGTAGACCTCATCATTTAGAATGTTTTATCGTAATTTCGTGTCCATCTACGTCACGAACCTGTTTTTCTCGTCCATGTATTCAAATTGACATAATATTATCGTTAAAGACTAATGGCACCTGTTTGAAGAGCGCCCCCCTATTTCAAATGGCTATTTTGTGTGTCAGAGTTTTACTTAAGATTGTCTAGAAACTATACCTGCGAACGAGAGAATCAAAACAAATGCGATTTATCATAATTAAGCGATTGTTATTAGAATTGGATCCCAGAATTGGACTAATCAGATCCGTCCATGATGAAATAGTGCCACTCGAGAAAAAACTCTAACGTGATTATGCCTGAACCAATCAAACAACTTGATAGCGTATTCACGTCATGCGCGATTTCCTGTATTTCACATTGGAAGGCCGTTTCCACAGCCGTTGAATTATTAAGCGGGATCCCATAATAATTATTATGTCGAATTACCCAATTCCTTCGTTTGTGAGACACGACATTTCGAGCTTAACCATCACAGAGGTTACTTCGCCAGTTTTACCAAGGCCACCGTGGTAAAATCGCCATTGTTTTGAAAAATTGGGGCGCTCTCAAAAAATGGCTATATTGCTTTAACCATTTTATAGATCGAACATGTTGTTTTTTCAATTAATATCACAAATTTTCACATTCGAAAAAAAAATTGAATAAGAAAAGCTTTCATTCAACGCCCTTATCTTATATAACTGAAAACATTTTTTCGGTAATAGTTTTTGTATGGGGAGGAACTGAGCCAATACTGTAAATAGTTTATCTATTGGAAACGTTGGAAAAATTGAAACCTGGTTGTTCAAAACGTTTGTGGAAAACTTAACCCCAAGTTCTCGAAGCAGATTGCCCCATTAGACTATAACAACTAAACATAACAATTGCCATTGCTCGAATTGGAGTTTCAAATTGATGGTGTTTCAATCGAAAAACCTGTTTTGTTTGTTTTTTTTGTTATCGATTGTTGTTTTGCTTGTTAATTTATTTTGTTTAAAACTCCACTTTACCCAGTTCAATTCTGATGTATGTGTTTTTTCCGCTTAAAACGCTCAAGTGTTTCCGATCGATATAAACTTTCTTGAAATAAAAAGCAGGCATTTTTCGGATTCAGGTCTTGTTGAAAACTTTTTTTTATAAAAATATAATTTTGTTCATTTTATACCATGACCCGCCCGTTTTTTTTTTTTAAATTAAAAACTCAGTTTTTGAATGCGAATTTCACCACAGTTCTGATTATTACAAGGCTTGACCTCAGAGATTTTCAATGAGGAGTAATGGTATCATCTTCGATGTTCATTATTCCGACACGCGTTTTATGCATTTCGCTTGTCCGATCCTTAAATGGTTCACTATTCCGAAATAGGGTTTCGTATTCGAAAATGAAAAAGGGTTCGCTATTCCGAGTTTAAAAAAGGTTCGTAATTCCGAATCATAAAAAGGCTTTAAAACATTCCGAATTTCAAAGTTCGTTATTCCGAATACTAAAAAGGTTTGTTTTTTCCGAATAGCAAAGGGTTCGCTATCCCGAACCAGATACCGTGTTTTCTTTATTCCGAATTTCAGAAATGTTTGCTATTCCCGATTTTAAAAAAAAAACAATTGATTTGAAGCAAACAAACATGGAGAAAATCAAGTTTTAGTTTAGTTAGAGTTATGTATTAGGGTTAGGTAGTTGATTTAATGTTAGGCTGAGGTTTGGTTCGTGTTTAGGGTTATGGTTTAGGTAGGGTTAAGGTTGCCAACAATTTGATTGTGTCATCATTTTGTGGCGTCTTTTTGCGTTATTTCAGTTTGTTTTTTTCTAATAAATAAACATAAAAAAATACCTTATGATTAATAGTGGTACTTATTTTCGTGGTATCACTATCCAAAATATAATTCATCATGTTCGTTGCTCGCACCAGAAAATAACATTTTAATAACGAACCTTTTTTAAAATTCGGAAATGGCAACCCTTTTTTAAGATTCGGAAAAGCGGATCCTTTTTAAGATTCGTAATAGCGAATCTTCGTAATAACGAACCTTTGGAATAACACGACCTTCGGAATATCGAGATTACCCCGATTTTGGTTTTACTCAGTGTCCTATTATATGGCACTGTTAATATACATACATATAAATGTTAATAACAGTGCATGTAAAAACGAACATCCAATTCGAGCATTTTAGTAGGTGACTCATCTTTATTATTTTTCAATAACAATAATTATATATTGCAAAATCTCTGAGTCAGCCTTTAAATGAAACCTAAGGTTTTTTTTTTTTGATTGAAAACATCGAAAACCATTGATGTTTTTCTTTTCTCCCAAATCCCATAATTTCCCTAAAATAGTATTGGCGAGCGCAGATTATAGTATACCACAATACAGCTATTTATATTGCACGCTTGACTTTTGCTTTAAAAAGGATATTCAGCGACTTAGTTTTCAATATATGAACTTTATTTCACGAATATTGAGAACAGCGCACTCTTAACAACTGAAATGTGTTGATGTTTGAAAAAATATTTTTTCAATAAAAAAAAAAGGGGATACGCCTCATAAGATGATAAAACAGATGTGGGAGATACGGATTTTGTTTGTTTGTTTTGTTTTTTGTGTGATTGTCCTTGGGGGTGCTGATTTAGAAAAAATGACACAATTTACACAATTGATGTGTAAGCGATTATCGTCTAAGGAAGACTTTTTCAAAATCTATACTAACCTTTTAAGCCCTTTCTTGAACATAATTTCCTATTTTTGAAATATTTAGCATTATGAAAATCTTTGACTGATGATTTCATATCCCTCCCATAGGCATGTGAATGAAATATTATTAAGGGGGAAGAAAGAGAGAGAGCGAGAGGTGGAAGGAAGATAATAGGAAAAGGAAGAGGAGAGGGTTAAAACAGGAGACTGAGAGAGTTAAGGAAGGAACATGAACTGAGTAGGCCTAAGGGAAAGAGGGGAGGTGTGATAAAAAAAAAAAACACGAACAAGAGAATGAACAAAAAGGAGAAAAAAGAATGCCAAACAAGGAGTAATCTAGAAGACGAGGGAGAAGGAAGGTGTCCGAATAGACGAACGATTTATAAACCGTGGAAGAACTGAAGGCAAGACAGACAAAGTTAGATGAAAGAGGGAAAGATGGAGAAAGTTAAAAAAAAAAATAGCGCTTTTTGCTAGTATACGTTCTACGGGCAATATGTATACTCGGACAAACTGGGGAAATACGCAAAATCTAAATCAGCCCTATCAAATTGCTCTTTACATTTGCAGACATGGTCACCCCTCGCCACGAGGTCCACGTTTGTTAGTCGACAACGACGGGGTCCGCTAGCCCGACACGTCGCTAGTCCGAAACGTCGCTAGTCCGAACACAGAAAATTCCTATCTTTAGGGGTGCGTCAGTCCGAAACCATTTTGGGGTTCGCTAGTCCTAAAAAAGGTTCGATATCCTAATATGAAAAACATGGGTCATCAGTCCGAACAGTCGCTATCCGAAATTAAATTGAAAAGCATGCCGTCTAGTCCGAAATTATGTTCGGACTGGCGCATTGTTTTATTTCAGCTTAAAAACTCTTCCTTCTTCCGAATTGAAAATGGGTGCGTTAGTCCGAATCTGAAAAAACAACTGCGCTAGTCGCGAAAATGTTTCGGACTAACGAAGTTTTTAATAACAGTTTGATAACACTTGCTCTAGTCCGAATCTGAACAGCACTGCGCTAGTCCGAATTTGAAAAAACACTGCGCTAGTCCGGAACTGGAAACCACGCGCTCAGTGCCGAATCTGGAAAACACGCGCTAGTCCGAATCTGAAAAACACTGCGCTAGTCCGAATCTGAAAAAACCTGCGTTAGTCCGAATCTGACAAACACTGCGCTAGTCCGAAATGTATTCGGACTAACGCAGTGTTTGCATATATGTTAAATACACATTTAAGTTGAATATGTCAAATCCAGCAACGCTTATACTCAAATCATAATCACTGTGTGGCTAAACCGAATCTGAAAAGCACTGCGTTAGTCCGAATTTGGGGAAAACATTGCGCTAGTCCGAAAAATATCGGACTAGCGCATGTTTTTCAGATTCGGACCAGCGCATTGTTTTTTTCAGATGCGGACTAGCGCAGTGTTTTTCAAAATCGGACTAGCGCAGTGTTTTTTCAAATTCGGACTAGCGCAGTTTTTTATTCACTGTAATAAACCCTGCGCTAGTCCGAATCTTTAAAACACTGCGCTAGTCGAATCTGAAAAACTCGCGTTAGTCCGAATCTGACAAACACTGCGCTAGTCCGACATTTTCGGACTAACGCAGTGTTTTACTACAGGTTGAATAAACACTGCGCTAGTCCGAATTTGAAAGACACTGCGCTAGGTCCTACTTTGAAAAACACTGCGCTAGTCCGAATCTGAAAAACATGCGCTAAAGTCCGAATCTGAAAAACACTGCGCTAGTCCGTTATTTTTCGGACTAGCGCAGTGTTTTCAAATTCGGACTACGCAGTGCGTTTCAGATTCGGTTTAGCGCAGTGATTTATGATTTGAGTATAGGTGCTATATTTGACAATATTTCAACTTAAATGTTGTATTTAACATTATGCAGAATGATTATAATATCGCAATCTTTTTGTAATACTTATCATTTTTAAGTGCTGCCGATTTTGATTTACATTGAAAAAACTAGAGATCTATTCGTATAGATGTTATACGTAAAATGTAAAAGAATGGTTTAAATGGAAAAAAGAGTCATAGATCCTGCGGCGCCGCTCAAAATTTGGCGAAATCAGTTTTTTGTGCAAAAGTATAAAGAAACTTTTTTGGCTAAAATATCACATCACAAACGATCATAATTGAGGGTGTTGTTTGTTTACATTTAGAAAACCTTTTGACTCCAATGGGGTCAAGAGAGACAGATGCTTGCATAACCCGACATTGTTACGCATATCGGCGAAGTACTGATTTCTGCACATATTAAGATGTGTAATTATACGTTTCAATACTCTTGGTTATGTCAAGTGCAAAAGTTGCACATTGTTTGAAATGAATAAATGTCATCACAATTTCTTTTTCCTAAATATCATGGATCAGTAGATAAACCTCATGCATCATCGACTCGAGCAAATAATAGCACTGTTGATCTCCAGTAAATCCGCTCGGAATTCAGAGGACCAAACACTACAATACTTTTCAACTGTATTTGGAAATAACAATGGCTCTTACTTCCAGTAAAAGGATTTCAGGTGCTCATCACCAGATTAAGATTGAGCTATTTTTTTTCATGACTCAAAGCACAGATCCTCGTCCTCGGTTTCCACGAATAAATACATCGTAGGCTATCTACTGTGCGTCATAACTTTGATCATATATTATCATCATTTTTTGTTTTCCGAAAAGGAAAACAAAGATGAACCAACAATCATGAAGAAAGTTGTTTGGCAGACTGTGGACCACCTACATCATTTGTGCAGAACAAAACTTAACTTCACAGTAACTTGTCGCGTAACCCCATTTCTTTTTGAATTACCGTGTTTATAGCATAGGTCGCTAACCCCCTTCTTTTGTATTTTTCTACATACCTCTAGTGGAAATGGAATATAAATAGGGTTCCCGCAATAAGTTAAATGATCTTGGTCTGCCAAAATGTAGGTCACGCTTACCAAGCAA
Organism: Ophioderma brevispina; assembly: GCA_023653785.1. NCBI lineage: Eukaryota > Metazoa > Echinodermata > Ophiuroidea > Amphilepidida > Ophiodermatidae > Ophioderma > Ophioderma brevispina. Next base: position 18,074 of record JAMKCH010026145.1, read on the forward strand.
ACATATCCACCGGGTTTTTGTTCACATTAGTTTCCTTTTTTTTTTTCAATAATGATGAAATAATCAGTCCAAATTATTGAACTCACAGTAGAATCTCCAAAGTTTATTTTTTTCGCCGAACGAGGCCAGTTCGATCCAAACTGGATAGACGTGTTCCAGTATAGACGAATCCGACGGCGACTATTAACGCCCCTACGCCGTGGGCCGCGCACTCACCCCGCCTGAACTGGGGGCATCTATTTTGCATCTCTCGTTATACACCGCGTTTACGTTGTACGTGTTACCAGACCAAGAAGCGATAATTTTGATCAGTTCTTACGGCAAAAATCAACACTATTTCACTGTATCATTTGTATATCGTCATGGGCGGCTCAGGAAAAAATGTAAATTTCTTGGCGGCCAAATTGCGATAAAAAGTTACAATAATGGAACGAACTGCGTTTGAAATTCACTCGCCAATGACCCATGTCTGCCGCCGTACCAAATGCATCGGTTCCCAAATGGACAAAACACCGAAAATTTGCCAAGCTTGCTAATGAGTGGGATATGAACTTATTTATTTTTATTATTTTCATTTCGTTTGCTGTAAAATCGATTGTTGTTTCACAAAATTCCATTTTTCAAACATGGTTAATTAAATTAGTTCCCACATGTCACATACCCGTACATCACTACAAGTACAGTAAAATACCAAAACAATCAAGGGGGGTAGGTCATGCCAACCTTACACCAACAGCAAATTCAAAAACGGCATCAACATCGGGTGCTAGCTGGTTTAAAGACTTAACGGTGGAGGGCGCTCTTTAGGCATATCGAACGGTTACACACAGACTTGACTAAGGGACTAGGCAGGTCACGAAATATTAAAATCTAAAGGAACGTTATTGGAAATTAACACTATTTTGCAGCGAGGTTATCCACTAACCCCGACGGATTGAAGTCAATAATTTTTTCTTAATTTATCCTGATATTACTAAATCTTTTGAACAAAGGTTAAATTAAGAGATGATTTTTTTAATGCCACCGGGACCGAGACTGCCATAGTAATGCAGTAGCAGTTTCACAAACTACCGTTTGGAAATCACAGTGACCCAATCGAGAAGGTCGTTTTGTCCTACCCCCCCTGACAACAATCAATGTATCCATTTCAGTCTAAATACCACATTGTAACTCGGCCGGTCATGTCAGTGGACTGATAGTCCAGGCGTAGCACAATCCAGCACAAACGAGACTAAATTTGTTCAGATCTCCGAAAATCGATCACATGGACACGAAAGCGTCCTTTCTAAAACCTCAACAAAAACCGCCATCGGAAGATTGTCACGTTTTTCAGCAAATGCGATCGTCTTTGGGAACATTCCATTTTCAAGTACACGGAATATATCAACATTCTGTTGTACTTTATTTTTTGTCTGAATGTTTGAAATTTTACGAAAATATTTTTCTCACGCGGCTATTATACCAATTTTTAACAGTATTCTAACCATAAGCGTTCATTTCTCAGTCACGCCAAAGGGCGAGATATTAACCTTCAATTTTTACAACAACAGTAAGGAAGGCCCTGGACGTCCAGTTTTAGGCCAGTCCATGACATCATCCTTCCATAAATCCATCATGAAAATAAAAGGTGTGAATGTGAAAATTGTTAAAAATTGCGCGAAAAAAGGTAGGTGTGATTCTTATTATTTCGTTAGTTAAGCTGTAAAAGGCATATCCAGGCGCCCGTGTGTGACTGTGTGTTTGGTGCCAGGATTCCCCCGTAATCGGCGAACCGTAGAGGGTGTCCTTAGGTTTCCCCGTCGGATTCGTGTATAGAAGGTCCCAAGTATACAAAAGATTGCCATTGTTCCGTCCTGCGATAGCAACAACATCTTTTTTTTACAGTGCTGGACTAATCAAAGGTAAGCTTCATTGCGTACTTGAGACTTCCATGTGACAACGTTCTACCAAACCTGGCGGGGCTAAACAGTCTTACCCACTGACATCATCCAACTGAATGGACAGTAAACAAGGCTTCGCAGTTCCAACTAAACAAGGGGAATTTCTGAAGTCCTTGTTCCGCTGAATACCAGGTGGAGTTACTTGTCAATAATGCCATTATTTGAGCTTATTTGATTGAGTCAATGTAGACATAGTGTATGTCCTTGATCACTGAATTCGAAAAGAAATTGAGATTGGCATTTTATTCACTTTCATGAACCTTACAATTGCCATAACCAATAAATGGTCATTAGTAAAAGTTATATTATTTATAGTGGAAAAATGGTTTACTTATGCGCAGTAGTAAGTAAGTATGTAATCAACAAGGAGAACAATTTTTCCTGTGATCACATGGCCAATTTGGCTTTAGATCCTTTTCCAAAAACAAAGCCAATCCTTTGGTTTGGTATTATTCGTCCTACTGAAGAAAATCACCTTTTTTTACATTTTGAAGAAGCCGTCTCAAAAAATAAGTTCCGATTCGATATGATCTTAATGGTGAGTCAAATTGACTGTTAAAAAAAGAAAGCTTACGTTTTAAGGACTATTTGCGTACTTTAAATTTATTTGTCCTTCAACAAAACTAATCACCACAGCCACTCGGGTTACTGATAAAACATCTACTTGCATTGATATTTTCTCACTATTGTAGGTTCAATTAAATTAGATGTCCGGTTAATTAATTATCAAAAAATATACGCTTCCGAAAAAAAAAATCACGAAAGAAAAAAGTTGTTAGTCGTCTTCCCATTAGACCCAACCAAATCATTGGGTTCCAACTTGGAAAACATATTCTTCTTTGGTTTTTATTCAATTTACACTAATTTTTATTGGAAAACGACAACAAACTGGGGTCCAGCACGAACAAGATTTTACCGGACACTCAAACAATATTATAAAGAAGTCTAGGTTTGCCGCCGGCACGCTCCTCCATTGCGATACACACGTCAACGAATCCCCAACCACCAAAAGCGAGACCACGGACGTGATAATTACCACGTACACCAGGAATAATGCTCGTCGTGTCGATATATTCCAACCAAAATCATGCACGGGTTGTGCATGTACAATCAGGTAAACCCGAAAGAGAACAATGCGCTGTGAAACGAGTTCCGATAGATCGTGTGAAGTGGAATGGGAATACGGAACGAGCAAAACGGTATAAGGGATAAATGGAACGACCGTCTGGATGGGAATATTTTGAAGAATTTGGTTTTGCTTTGTGCATATAAGGACTGTCAATAGTAGAACGAAGACGATGTCAGAACGGCACCACGACATTTCGCTAAATATGGACTTTGATTATATTGAAACACAAATTGTACTAAGTCTGTCTACGAAAATATTGAGCAAAAAGAGAATGAAATGTAATTGAGAATTGGTCGAGGGCAAGTTTCTGGGGTAGTATAGCGCTATACAATTGAGCCAACCAAGGTAATTATGATAAAGGCCGACTCAGAGATTCCTGAGGAGGCGTCCTCAATTCCCAAAAAATCGTGTTTTTTGCATGTACATAATGCTTATCCAATATAAAAACTCATCACTGCTGTGAAATATGATAAGCTAAATCGAAATCCTTCAATAGAAAATCACAACTTTGTTATAAAATTCCGGATCGGAATTTGTTATACCACAGTTACCTATGGGAAGTAATACTACATATAAATTTTTACTGCATCAAAACGAAAAATCCGATACATCTCAAAGTTCGGAATGTGCATTTAGGTTACCTATCTTTAGTCAGTTGACTATTTTTCATTATTACACAAAAAAATAATATTTCGAAAGCTCTGAGTCAGACTTTAAGCAGTTGGCGCCCTTTTAATATGCTCTAACAATGTGTAAAGACGTTTGTTTGGTCCAGGTGAATATGAATTTTGACCTCTGAAACTTTGATGGAAGGCCCATTCGTGAAATAGGGGCGCTTCAAAGTACGTTTATACGAATAATTATTTGATTCGTGGACCTTGCTTGATTTCAGGTGTTTTCGCTTGCATTAATGCATGGGTAGACTAAAATGCATCGTTGAAATACCGATACTTTTAATAGAGGTCCTGTCTGTTGTATTCTTGCTAATGAACAAAAGAAATCATAAGCTCTGTCTCTGTAATGCCGTCCATTCAAGTTAATGCGGTGTGACTCCTTGAATATCTCTTTTTGTTTGCAAAAATTCAGTGCAAATAACAACGTTCGGATTTTGATCAAAAGAGGTTCTATATAGATAGAGAGGCAAAACGGACGTAATCTTTAGAAATTCACCGTCTCGCATGTTTGCCGACCACAAAGAAAACCCATAGAGTACCAACAATAGAAAGCAAGGGCTGCCCCCGTTCTTCCACATACTGTGGGTGCCGCTTTACACTAATCGGTAGTGAGACAAATTAATGTATGTGTTAGAGGTGGCCAGTTTTTGTAATAATGGTTTTACCTGAGTAATTGTGCTCGATACTCTTTTTTCTCATAATTGCAATGCGCGATTAAGTGAAAAGGTTGGTATTCATTGAGGCGGTTTATTTAAATCAAGACACTGACGTGTCATTTCATCGGTTGTGTGGCCATGGGTAGGACAAAATTTAACCCCAATAGCAACCCAAATCCAACAACTATTTTATTTTGGGCGGATTGTTTGTATCGAAGACATTTATGTGTGTATACAAGCACCCAAACTGATAATTATTCCGCTTTGCAATATTCAAAATGCCAACGCCCAGCACGAGAACACGAAAGACTGGTTTTGAATGCGTTTCACCCCCTTGGATTGGATCCTGTGAACAAGTTGGCATATTCATTTCATACAAGTGGCGGACAATATTTAATCTGTGGATCATATCCTCCGACGACAAAACTTTTACAACCTACAAGTGGAGTCAATGGAACCGTCCACAAAAAGTAATTACTAATGGTACCAAAACCTTCAATTCGCTCATTTCAAAAACGAGGTGAAATACCCAGATTTCAATAGAATTGAGGGTAATAAATTGGCATTCCTTTTGGCATGTATAGAAACGTTCTTAGGTCCAAAAGAATACCAAAACAACTTTCTTTTCGTGATGGATTTCGAAGGTGCGTATTTTGTGAAATAATAATTACAAGACGAGTCCTTAAAAGAACAATCTTCTGCATTTTAGTGCACAATTTGTGAAATGAAAACAACAAATTGAGTTTTGTAACACTATATTTTGAAGAAATGTACTATGCAAAAAGGCATCAATCATAAAGTTCAACCTTTATTGTGAAACAAAAGACATTCAGTTTCATGTTACTTTTTCTGATACATCTGGTATTATTTTGAATTAGAAATTCACATTGCATGGAAAACCAAGCTTCAGTTTACCCATACTTCCCTTTAAGGGAACTTCTTATCTAGTGCAAAGGCCAACATCACTATTGTGTAGTAATACTGTATACATTGCTGTACAAGTTTTGCTGGTTTACCAACTCATCTGCTTGAGAAATATTTCCATGCTATCAGTGTTAAAATTTATACTACAAACAAGTAATTCTGTACCACATTGTAATTATACATTGGAAGTATTATTTGGGATATTAAAATTGGCTATGAGAAGTCCTTTACAGTTTAATTGTCAAGCAAAATTTTGCAATCTGACCCAAACCAAATTCAGAAAAAAACTGTTAATGAGCTACCTTTAGGTTAGGACTAGTCTCTTATAGTGCAAGGCAGGGAAGTCACTATCACTAGTGGTGCAGTAGGAGTATGTATATCACTGAACATGGCATGTATGGAAATTGAGACTTTGAACTCACCGACAGTATCAGTACAGCTGAGAAGGGTAAAACAATAGATGGGCTGTGTACACACAATTAAGACCTGAGTACCACTGCATTGAGGGTTTGGTCAATTCAGGATTAATCTTATGCCTGGCAGGAAAAAACCAGACATCTAAGTTAATTTGAAAGACAATAATAATCCTAGGGACCGATTTGTCAATCAGGTCCAATCATATTGGTTCTTATGCGAACACCTTCTAAAACACTGTACACGTAAAGTTGTCAGAGGTTAATGTATCCCATAGAGTGTGTCCACCCAATCTACGATATGACCTGGACAAAACTGATACAGAAGGTTTTCTTGCTGTTTGTAACTTGTTGTAAAAACCCTCCCGGAAAACAACATATCAAAAAGGTAGAAAAAAGGAAGCATGAAAGACAGGATTAATTTGCATAAAACCTATGTGCATTTTTTTCTATAGTGCTTATTATACAAATATTTTAAAAGGGGACGACCCGATTTAAGTAAATATAAAGTTTCATCTGATCAGACTAGTCTTCACCCCTCCTAAACCCATCTTGAGAGTTTTGCGATGCTATTTCAACACTTTTTTATGTGAGAGCTATAGAAGCATCAGCCCAGAAGGTTTTGGTTTAGACAAATGAGATACCAATCGAACAGGGAAAATTAAGAGGAGAAAAATTAATTTTGGCAAATATGAAAGTCTGCCGGGGACCCGTTGTTGCGTGGAGCCCCAGGAGAGGGGTAAAGTTACTATGGGGGTCAAAATGTTTGAACTGCTCTAAATCTAATATAATATAGATCAAATTATTCCTAGAGTAAGAGCAGGAAGTAAAAAAAGTCAATGGGGTCAACACGTGTGTGGTGCTTCCTTTCCAAGAATTGGGGAAAATAGGCTAAAGTCATTTGTTGATGCAAGAAAGGGTCACCCGTTGCAATACCCAGATGTTTGTAAAATATTTTTTTTTTAATGTTTATGATACTGATCCAAATATGAATGCTTTTGCACTTTCGGCATATCCTGGTTGTTATAATGGAAGGGCGAAAAACTTCCCTGTAAGACTCTGGGGACGGGGAATTATTACCCCTCCCTATGAAAGGGAACCCACCATATTCAAAATAAAAAAAAAAGGCCATATTTTGAATCAGTATCATTAATATGTTTTCAATATTTTTACAAAGATATCTTTGGTTTAGTACAATTGTGACCTTTCTTGAATAAAACAAATGACATTTAGCCTTATTTTCCCAAAATCTTGGAAAGAAAGAGCCACACAATGTGACACAATGACTTTTTTTACTCCTGGTAACCTAAGGAATAATTGGAGCATATTTATTAGATTAGAGCAGTTCGTTCAAAGATTTGACCCCCATATCACAATTTACCCCTTCCTGGGGCTAACGCAACAACGGGTCTCCGCCAGACTTTATTATTTTCAAAAAGTTATATTTCTCTGATTTTCCCGTTATTCAGATATTGGTCTCTCGTTCGTCTAAACCAGGTGATGCCAAGACCATTTAATCTTGATTTTGGACACGAGGGATTTGGGGTCTAACCGTTTTTAGTTGGGTAACGTGTGTAGTGCAGATAGTTTGATGATTCTCTTCCACATCGACGGTCATGTATTTTATTCCGTATCTTTGGCATTTAGTAGTAGGCTGACTTTATCTGCAGCATTCTCTCTCAAATGATGCTTGTAGTAGATCTTGTGCAGCGCTATCACATCCCCTGTTAGAGATCGCAGTCAAGGTCTGTGAGATGATGAATTTGGGGAGCGTCTGAAGTTCTACATGCTTGACCGCCGCCTTTTTATGATGCTGTCTACCTATTACCCAGGAAATGACACCCTTTTTGAAAATGGGGTACCTACTCATTGACACAATTTCTTCTTTCCTGCTAACCACCTTTTTTCACAACGTTTGCATATAAAAAAGTCCACTTTTTTAAAGAATTTGAACACCATTCAAAATTTTCGCCGCCTACCTGCACCAGTTTTTAACAATTTTATAATTTCATGGCAGCAATTTTAAATTTCATGGCAAAGGCAATTTGAACTTAGGGAAAGAGGCACTTCCGATTTTAACTAGGTTGTTTAACGTCATTAGCCCCCTTCTTAAAGTTCAATTGATGGCCCCTCGTTATTCCGCTGGTGTACGAATGACCCCCGTATTTTGGGTACATTTATTGAAAGGACTGGGAAAGGCTCCGGTGAGCGTGGATATCCAGGGGGGTTGAAGAGAGAACGAAAGGATCCATTTTCACCTTGCGAGGCACATTTACCATCACTTCGCATAGGAGTGCACCCCCGACATTAAGTTGAACCAATGGGTTTGAATCAAATACTGTATAATAATTTGTTAAATCAGGATCTACCCATCCCGAATGTCGTCTGACAAATCATCTAGAATGCAAAATTAATTTTGGCGTGAAAACTGTGGCCATCTGAATAATGACATCACTTTCCACTTGTAATCTATCAATGCAAGTGCTACACACCTTGAAGGCATAGCCATGCAAAGCATGTTCAAATACTAACAGAAAATGGAAAAATCTCCATAACATGCATTATGAGCTATATACCTTTGTCGAATAGGGGTTATACATCCAACGTAAGATAAATGTAAATTAGCATTTCTTGCCAGGCCTCCTTTTTTCTACCTTTTTGATATGTTGTTTGGTAGGTACTTTATCTGAGTTACAGCAAGAAAACCGTCGTAGCAATTTGGTCCAGGTGTACCTTAATATATTTCTAGATTGAGGGACTGTTATAAAGTTAGCGTCATAATAATTACAGATGCAAAAAACTCTTTTGTCAAAATTGTCTTCTATTAAATTGGTCTTTAATCTATTGAAAGTACCAATGTTAATCATGCATGGGATCTGTTCAAAACTGCATTTTGAAGACTCTTGATGAAAATTGCACCATTTAGGTTATACACCACTAACCTGGCTTGCCCGCGTAAGATCAACAAATCTTGGGTGGACTACTTTCTTGCATGGAATCTGCGAAAAAAAGTGCTTTAAAATGTCTGAAAATGCCACTAGTTATATTAGAAGTGATGAAATTTCACGATTGACTGGTAGACTGGTATGTTTTCTGAAAATAAGCGGCATTTGGACAGTGAAAATTTGATGAAATGACTCCGCGGTCATCAATTTCACAGCGATTTGCAAATAATAGCTTTGGGACTATAGAGAATCTTGGGTTGCCGGTCTGACATCGGGCAAGTTTGTTGTTCGTAACTAAAAATTTTCCGGTCATCATATGTTCAAAATTTGGTTATTTGGTGATTTCACCTGGGACTTTAGGGTGATGTTGTTGTATTCCTTGTGAGAGTTTTTAAATGTGAAAGAAAAAGGCTCAAAGTTGCATTTTCCATAGACTACTGTGTATAAGTGAGTTAGTGGTGTGTAACCATATAGAGACAGCCAGTGACATATGTCGGTATCATTTTTCTGAAAAGTGTTGACCTTTCAACCTCAAGTTCTTTTAATTGAATCGATATTGAAGTACGTGGTTGCCACTGAAAAATGTGATTTATCATTTGCGGTACATGCAGTGCATTGGGACCAGATTCTTAGGTAGGGCACTCAGCCTCAGTAGTAAGATTTTGCATGGCATCTTGGTATTGTGCACCACATCGACGAATTCGGCAGCCTCAACGGAATAAATTGTGTGGGCTGTGGTGGCAGAATCAAATTCAACCCGAACAGATGCATAGGAATGGCCCCCCAGTGTATTTTAGAGTTATTTACGGTAATAAGTGAGATAGAGGGAGTAGGCCTTACCCCTAAGACTAGCAAAAGCTATCTGTCACGACCCCCAAAGAACGAATGATCACTAGTAAAAGATAGCTTGATTTTGCTTGTCCAGACCGTGGGTGGGTGTGGGGGGGGCACTCATTGGGGACTGAGAGGGCGATGACAATGTAAATGCTGTGTTAGAACCCGGTCGTTTTAACATCATCGGCACCCAAAAGTCTTATTTTTGACCAATTTTTCCACTGTCACCCAAAGACCGACTATTTGGGGAAATCTTTCCACAAGACACCCCTTGTAGAAAATTGGCCAAAATCTCACCAAGGACCCCAGGTTTTGAAAATTTAGCAATTTATTTTTGCCCTAAAATAACCCTATTTATGGGCAATTTGGCTGTCTCTCACCCAAAGACCCCATATTTTTGAATGTTTACAGTCACCGAATGCCTTTGCAGGCGCGGCTCCAGGGGGGTCAGGGGGTGCCTTGGCACCCCCCCCCGAAACCCGGAATGTTTTTGAAGGCTACATTAGAACAGAAGGAAAGAGAGGCGGAGATGAAAACTGTTGAGAAATACCGTTGATCGTTTCTTGACCCATTTTTAAATATACCTGCAACGGCAAGCACTTGCACCAAAGAATCACCAAATCCATTTGATTTAGAGCGAAATTATACTTCCCAAACAAACAAATAGGCTTCCGCCATTTTCCCGTTATTGGTCTTTTCTCCAAACTAGAATTTAATGATTCAAAACTTAACGCGCGGCCCCGACCGCTTCGCGTATGGCGAATCACATGTTTTCTTTCTTTTTTTCATGCCTACAAATTATATACATGTAGGAAATGACAAAGTTGAGCAAATAAAACACATTGTTTTTTAAAAATTCAATAGTTGTAATTTTCTCTGAAATATTTTGTTTACCTATGGATGCTGAATGTTCCATTCAATAGATGAGGAGTGGAGTAGTTAAGTAGAGAGTTGCTTTAATGTTAAATACTCAATGAAGTAACGAAAGGGACCCATTCCATATTTTCAAAGAGTAAGAATTATGTGTTGAAAAAATACTGTGCATAGACACATAGAAAATTAGATTCGCCACTATGTTTTTTTTTTATTCGCCGTTGTTTTTCTTTATTCACAACTTTTCAGGTTGTGTGATTATAGCATGATTGATTGCAAAAGATGGTAGTGGGGGTGTATGTCATGAAAACCATTCCCGTGGATTTTGGTGCTAAGTGATTTTCTTGCCTGTTTTTCATTCAATAGGACAAGACAGTCAGAAAATGATGGGGTGCACAATTTTCGGCAGCTGCCCCTTCCTCAAGGGGATGTTGTTACTACAGGGAAAATTTTAAAAATCGAGTCAAATTGTGTTTTATGTAATTAAACCATGTGAGTCTCCTTATAAGGATTAGAAAAAGTATATCATGTACCTAGGTTGCGACTTTAGTTAAAGCGCTAGAGGACCCCTAATGGTTCAAGGTCATCTGGGGTTAAATTTACCCAATGCTCAGATTTGTTAAACTGAGTGATTAAGTTGTTTGTATTGTCTCACAGGATCCAAAAAATGTATTATTTTACAGTGTGTGACATTTGGATGGCTAATTCATACAATGTCGGTAGGGTCCTACATGGTCTATGGGGGGTCACCAGAACTTTCCCTGGATGTCGCAATGGTGATACCAAAAGATCAATTAAAAAGCAGTTTCTGTTCAGTATGACCAAGGAATCATTGACACCACGTTCAACAACCATCGGAGCATTTACCCCAAGGGTGACCTGAACCATTATGGGGCCTATACCGCTTTAACTAAATGGTGGAACCTAGGCAAATATATACTTTTTTAATCCTTATGACGTGACGAACGCGTTAGTGTACATTAAAACACAATTGACTCGATTTAATTTTCACTGACTAACATTTGCCCCCTTGAAGGAAGGGGGCCCATTCAGTAGGAAAAAATTTGCACTCCATCATTTTTTGACAGTTTAGGTCCTATGAAATCAAAAACACAAACAAACAATTTTAGCATAGAAATCCTACGGGAATAACACCAACCCACACATTGCGGTATTATTACTTTTAGCCTATTGGTATGATGTGACTTTAAAGAGGGCGGGTAAGGAGTAAAGGTTGGGCGACATTTTGGGTACATAATGCGCGGATTCGGCACTTTCAGCCGCATATTGGTGGAGAAAATAGAATTTACGAGTAGCGCGGGAAAATGCGGAATTGGCCCGTTTTCTAAACACTGATTCTATATAGATTTGTAGAAGTGCCGCTCTCAATCCCTAATTCTGGCCGAAATAAAATCTCAAAAACACAAGTTGCAGCAAAGAATTATAATACAACTTGCAAATTGTCATCTTCTACGCTTTTCAAGAAAAGAAAATGCCCGAACAAAGGTTTTTGATCTAGGCCTGTTTACGAAATTCGACAGCCACCAAATCTTTGTAAACATTAATGTTGATTTTTTTTATATTGTGATTTCAATTGCTTTTGCCAAACCTTTTCATAAGAATTTACACTGACTGCACACTCGCGGAAAAATGTGCGAAAGAGCTTCTAAACTGGTCCTCTGCAATGAAAACCTCGTAGGGTTCTTCAACAAACTAAAAGGAGTCCTTTAACTCCTGTACAGCACCTTTTATGGTTCTGTTCGCGTCTCTCTGGGATAATTCTGGACATTTTCAATTTAATCCAAACAAGCAATTTTTTATTTTAAAAATATTTTTCTCTAAGGATCTAATTTGCCGTCAGATATTAATTTTTTATGGCAGGGTTTATGCCAAAAATGGATATTTTTCAATGGAAACAAGAGCATTAATTTTACATCTAACAATTCTACACAAATATTTTATATGTATAAAACTGCGACTCTCTGGGACTGAATTAGGACATTTTCAATGATTATGCGGGTAGATACATACCTTACCTTAGAATACCTTAAGGTTCGTTCATACCTCGCCTGCCAACTGTGCAGTTGCGTGCCCGATATATCGATCACTGCCTGTAGCAACTCAACGTAACAGCTGCAGTTTAAAATAAATTTAATCGGTTGCGTACCGCCAATGCAGTATAATGGACAGAGACCGTAATTCGAGCACTGCCAACGTACCGCAACGCACATGCAGTTGTAGTGATGAACGAACCTGTAGATGCCACACCTTCACCATCATCTTCAGTGATGACTAATATATGTGTAGCCGGGTTTGGGGGCAATTTTTTTGCCCATTTAAAACACTGTCTAAAAACCCCATGCGTGGGATGTTTTTGAAGAAAGGTTCATCAAGGTAGGTTTATTCCGGGAACTGTCCCTTGCCAAGTAAGGAGAACTAAAGTGCTTGCTGAAACCACGTGTCAAGAAGCTCTTCAGTTGTTTCACTTTGATTCTTATAGGTGGGGTAGCCTCTTATCGGTCAGCTCCCTCAAGGCCTCCCAGGCGCAGAATGCTTGTTTTCAAGATGGAGGGCGTCAAGTGCTTCAGTTTTGGACTTAACATGCTCCTCAGACACCCCATGTAGGCGTCATCATGTGCAGCCTTAGCAGCATTAAGGTTCTGCATGGAGCTTCTGGTGGATTTAGCACGGTGCCTCTTGGCTGCCGACTTCAGTTTTCTCTGGCTTTGACTGACTTTGTCGTTTGAGGAAAAGGCAGTAGTCTTCTTTTCTTCTAGGTAGCATCTCCAATGATTATCCCGAGGAATTCAGGCGCCTCTACAATCCTACATTGGGATCAATGACAACCTTAGTGGTAGCCCAGACAAGCCATAAAGCCAACCTGCCAAACCAACCTAATTGGCTCATCTGTTGAGCCAACCACATTGATTCACCTATCCTAGCAACTGGGTTGCGAAAGTATGGAAAGAGATGCAGTTAGGTTGTTACAGACTGACTCAGATTTTTGAAACATATTTTTGGTATAGGTTTTCCTCAGTTAAAACATTTTTTATTCTTTTCATTATCTCGTTAAGTGTTTTCATCACAAGTAAACGGAAATGTGCGTTGGTTTAAAACGATTTCGTCTTTGGTCAATTTATTCAACATCTGCTCAATAAAATTATCTTTATTTTCGTACATTTCGTCAAAATCAATTAAATTTGGTCTCCCCATGCTCATAATCTGAATGTACAAAGTAAATTCGCTTGGTCATGTATTTTCACATTTAGCACAGTTATTTCGTCTCGTGTGTTGTATAAGTCCATGGCTAATGAGATAGGCCTATAAATAGTTTTCCCGTTTATTTAACACTATTTGCATTATATTTCATTCAAGATTTAAGTTATATTCGTCTGAGAAAATGGATTGTGCATCTCGAGAAATTAAATTTCGTCAATGAACATTTGTATTTCAGAATATGACCGCTGCATTTATATATGCTCATTGAATTTAGTCCTTGGAAATAGAAAGAATTCGTATCACAGTATTACACAAAATCCCGTGTAGGACCTATCTTCCATCGTTAAGCGACAGCCAACAAATTGATGGATAGGTAATTGAATGAAATCTCACATCATTTGGATTATAAAACATGGCCTAAGCAAGCATTTCCAGTATATATAAACAGAGCAGTTTGACAGACCTTTGCTGTCAAGTAGTTTTTAGATTTTGTACACATTTACACATCGGGACAGCCCACAATCAAGTGAAAACTTGGTCAAAAGTCCTTCTCAGTTAGATTTATTTAATGTCGATTTCATGATAAAGACATGTAAACAAGAAACATATAATAAGATAAGACGCAAAGTGCTTATTATTAAAACTTAAGGCGGGAAAAAAGATGGATAGATGAAACAGACATATAAAGTATAGTCCTATATCTATCACATGCATGATTTCAAGACGAAATTAAATTTCAAAAAATATGAAATTTGGTCCAAGACGAAAAATTTAGAATTATGTTGCAAAGCCACATGATTAGACCAAAATTTGTATACTACGATGATTTTGACCTTAAGCAATTGGGACTATATCGTTAGATAGATTTATTGTTGAATGTATAAAACACGTCTAATATATACCTCCGTATGTTGAAAAATGAAAAGAAATCGATTAAATACTTAAGCCAGATATGACCAAATTTACAAGCACCCCCCTTTTTTCGCCAATTCCTATGGGATTTACACACATTAAGTTTGTGTTTGTGAGAATATATAATCTGAATAATATCATAATGCCTTTGTCAATTTAATGCTACATTTTCTTGATTATTTCTCAATTACGGATTTATACAGTTGCCAACTGATTATGACGAATCCCAAACACCAATTCACCTGTTGCAGAGCAAGAAGGCAAGATCTTCCATTGTTTAGGATATTGCAAAGAGTTTAGTGCCTTTCATTGGCATAACTTGTATCTATCTACCTGGATACAGTAGTAGTGTTGAAAGTAGTATAATGCTGTTCATTTACACATAGGAGTAATTGGGTGAGATTTTGTCGTGAAAAATTAAATTCTTTTTGAAGATCAAAGAAGGGGAGATATTTTGCAATATGCATTAGATCATTAAACAAAAAGCATGGGTCCTCATTACTGTATAATGCTATGCACGGCCCCAGTATATCGCACATGACGGCATTCTTGCTAACTGCGTAAATCCCATTGGAATGGAGGAAAAAGCGGTGTGCTTACTAAACAAATGGCCATATTGGTTATTTTTTAATCGTTTCTTTATTTTTACAACATTTAAAAGTATACTAGATTTGGCTTATTAAACAACAACAAAATCTATGATTCAGCACTTTATCAGGTAAAGGTCATTGCAACCCGTTGCACAATTTTTTATTCACGTAGTATATAAGTATATATATTGGACGAAATTAAAATGGGCATGGTATCAATAGATCAAAATTGAATATATTGAACAAAGACAAATTTAAGTTTACAAACAGACATTTACAAATTTTATAGACGAAATCCTAAACTTAAACTACCTATGAAAAATAAAAAAAATAGTTTGAAATTAAAGGAAACCTAAAATATCATAATCTAACTATCTACCTACCTTCGTCATTTCTTCACCTAATTATTTCCACCTACATTTTCGTTCTTTCGTTCAACATTAATTTTAATTTTTCGTTCTTTTACCTAGTTTTCTTTCACCTCATTTTTCTTCACCTCATTTTTCTTTTTCACAAAACATTCATATAATTTTTTTTCCTATCTATTTCTTTCTTCTAACGGGTGATTTTGTTTTTTTTACCTCTTTCTTTTACTTTATTTCGCCCCTTTTTCACCAGTTTATGTGTGTAATGTTTCTCCGAGCGAAGCCAATGCAGGCGCTATGTCTGAAAGCAAATGGTAGAAACTCAGATGGTAATGGGACGAAGGCAGCCTGTAATGGTTCTCATGACCCCTCGTTGTTCTCGCTGCAAGAAGATGTCACCATGAGGATCCTTGTGTTTGTATTACAACTATGTAAAAGTCATGTTGGGATTGGGCACCAGTTCATGCTTGTGGTCCGGATGATCACACTCTTTTGGTGAGTTCCTGTGCAATTTTTAGAGACAGTTATTTTGAATACTCTTTCTTTAACTTTATTTAATTCTTAACTTGAAGGATAGTGATTGTGAGCCTTTTGCTACTGTGGCTTATTTTATGGTGTGGTGTAGCACAGTACATAGAAATTAGTAGTCAAATTTCTGTGGACGCCATTTTGTGTTGTGCTAGTATTAATAAATAGGGTTTCTGAGCTTTTCTGAATAATACATTTTCTATGACTTTGTCCATGGGCGTCCACACTTACTCAATTATTGCAAAACAAGGTTCCATTTGTTTTGGAAATTGCTGTACTAGTGCTTAATTCTCTTGCAATTATTAGTAATTGTCATGGGCTCAGTCTTAATGAATAAACATAAAAGTAAATTAGTTTTGCTTGAGCATATGTGTGAAGTAATAATAAAAATATTATGAGTAGAGACACTAATGCTCAAGAATGCCAATGCCACTTTGTGAAACAAGTTGTTTATGTCAGTCAGTCAAACTATTGATGCTTGTGACATGTACTTGCCATCTGTTAGGTTTGTTGATTTTGGTTAGAGGGCTTGTACAGGAAGTGCTGACACTCACAAAATTGTTCATGCTGAGCACGTGCTTGAATTTGAATTCTGCATGATTGTGTAATTTTATAGGATTATGCTCTAACTTTGCTGTGCATAACATTGTGTGTGTGGCACGTTAGGGTTAACAATGTGATGGCACTTTGTCTTTAACTCCGTGGGTAAAGCTGGGGTGGTTCATACTGGGCATGGGCAATCATGTCATGTTTCTTTCAGTGTGTGTTCCCTTTTCATACAATTACATTAGCTCGTGTCTAATTAAAGTCGCACTCATAATATATGCATGTGTAACAAATGGGTCCCCGCCACTGTGTGGAAGCATTAAATTATTTGTACTTGGTAAGTAGAGACAATCAATTGGAACCCCAGTATGTTGGTAATGAGAGAAAGAGACAGAAGGTTAATGATTGAGAGGAAGGAAAATTGCGTAAAAATAAGGGTTTTAAACAAAAAGATTTTGATGAATGATAATAACAACAAATTGAGATATATCTACAGAAATGGGCCCTAAGTTTGGTGATGAGTGATTGGCGAGAAGATGGAGCCGGATGCTACCATAGAGCTTGCACTGTTCTTCTTAACTTGCCTGACTCTTACTGAGCGCTGAGGGGAGGTGGCAGGATTTGTGATGAGGTGGGGCACAGCTTAAAGGCATGTGCTAGCAAAGTCTCCTTTCCTGACCCTGGCAGGACCAGTTAAAGAGAAAGGAGTTGGATGTTGAGCAAGTAGAGATAATGGGGAAGAGAATGACAAAATGCGTTGGAAAGGAAATTGAAGTACCCACTTTCCTGTATATGGTTAAGTGTTACAAAGGACTTGAATGATATGGGAAGGTGAATAACATGGACTCTTGGTCGTGGAGAGTAGTGTAGAGTGAAAAGTGTTAATCACTTGTTTGCTTATATTAGTGATTACATGAATCGTTGGGATAACGAGGTATATTAGTAAGAGTGTTATGCTCGATTGGAGTACGGTGATAGGGGTCCAAGTCAATTCCATTGTTCATATCTACTAAATATTTTCGTATTTTATGTCATTATTACTTAGTGTTATGACTCCTCTAAAATATATTACACTTATTATTTTCTTTTCTTTTCATGTACTATCATCTTTGAAAATAAAGAGAGAGAGAGGGAGAGATTCTTTTTCAAAAATAAAGAGATGAAGGGGATCTTTTAAAAATAATGAAAGAGGAGAAGCGAGGTCGTAATGAGAGTAAGATCTTAGAAACAAGGTAGGACCCTTGTTATACTAGTTCTAGAGTAAGAGTTCAGGAATCAGGAGTATCAGGATGTCAAAAGTTATAAGACCTAAAGAAGGCAAGAATGACTGGGTTGTGTTTTGAATAAAGATTAATTTAATAGACAAGAGCAACCGTAAATATATGCTCGTAACCTGTTCTGCCCGTCTCTATTTTATAGGGCGTAACGTAAACCGCAGGGGTTCCAGTCCCCAAACTTCCCTGTTGGTGTCCGTTTACTAAACGGGGCACCAGTGTCTGTCTTGTATGTGTTGCCCGCTGTGTTACCACGCTACCAAAACCTTAGCACAGGGGATCAGCAACACCCCCCCAAATCAGAGCCACAAGATAGGGCTCTCCCGCTACACTAGGAATGACAATAGCCAATTTCCCTTCCTTTATTAAGCTTATAATCATTATGCTAAATAATAATATGTATAATAATTTTAATATAACTCCTAAAAAATCTTGTTAGGGGGTCCAATTGGCATAAATTGTTGTTCATAAATCTATGAACGGTCAATATACAAGTATATGACTCTGTCTGAACAATATTATTAGAACGCTTTGAGAGAAAGATGGACACTCCGGTCGGTGAGATCGTTCCGGCTTTGGAAGCGGTCAGTATTAATGCCGTTAAAGATAGTCCAGAATAGACAAACATGGGAAGTCGGATTTCTAATGCCTTGGGTGTTCACCTTATCCTCTTAAGAAGCATTTGTATAACCTTAAAGATACGTAAAGCCTGTAAATAAACCATAAAATGGGAAGTCAAATTTCTGACACAGCTTCGATTTTCAGTTTGCGACGTAGACTTTTGCTGTTAAAAATCAACCGTACAGAGGGTGGTTTTTAAAAACTCAACCGCTGGGTGACCAGCGTCTCACGGCGGTTAAACCGTGTTTCATTGATGAGAACAATAGAAGCCGGTAACAAACGAAAAGAACCGGACGTATAACCGCTAACAATCGGTGATTAAATTTGAAGCCAAACCTAATTATATTACACTTATAAGAGAATAAAAGATAGTTTTTTTTGTTTTGGCCATCTCAAAATCCACCACTCAAAATATTGGAATGCCCATCCATTATACAACCATCTAAGTGGGCCGAAACAAAAAATCTCATCTTTTAATTTCTCATTCTTATTTATATTGTGGGTAATGTTTGCTTTTAATCGACATGATTTATTTGTTACAAATATTCTTATCATTCTTTTTCATTCATTTAAATAATTGCAAACCCCTCTTGAAAATAAATGTTTCAATCCAAGGAACCAAAGTGATCGCGCGGTGATCGTCACGCTGCTTAAATTACATTTGCGTACCAACGCGACATGCACGACGCAGTAAACGCGCCATTTGCGCGAGTTATATATTTGACTACACCGCGTAATTGCTGCACGCACTATCCATTACTCAGTAATGGATGGGCGGATCTTTTGACCTAAACCAATCAAATTTCTTGTATAACATGTAACCCCCTCCACTGAATAAGAATGGAAAACCTTTTGTTCTTTCCTCTTGTTTACATTTCCACTTGTGCGGACTGAATAGATTAAATAAACAATTCCATTGCTACTTTTCACAGATAGGATTGGATCAACTGATATAGCTACTGAAGGCCAATTTACTTGGAGTGACGGAACACTCCTTGATTGTAACCAAATTGGACAACCACGATCAACCTAACGTGTGTAACGTCACAGAATGTGTCGGAAGAGTTGTATTCAACCCAGATGGTACTTGGCATGACGCACTTGCACCATCAATATTACTATGTTTGCAAGACGTAATCACATTAATTTTTAAGAAAGAGGCTTCTTTCTTCAACTTGGAAACTACACACAGATTTCCATTAAAAATATAGTAAAAATGGGACAGCTAAAATACTATATATTTCTGATCAAGAGTATTGTACTAGACTATTCGGATTGACAGTTGAAATACTAAAATTTCTGATATCAAAGAGTATTGTACTAGATATTCGGATTTGAAACTCCTAATTATCTGATAATGTAGGGGGCACTCAGACATAGAAAATTGTTCTTTCCCTAGAAGATATACCAAATTTTCTAATAGACAACTACACAATATTTCTATTTTAGGTGAGACAATTCATTTTTTTTCAAACTCCTTTCTGGACAGAACTTCTTACATTCCACATTTTTCTCAGGCCATGGGTTGCACAGGTGTCGCACACAACGCACTAACCCTACTCACACCCACCAAATAGGGAGGTTCTACGTGAAAATAATGCCTGTGGGTTTAAAATTCTCATTTGTAAGATCGATTTTCAGCATCAGTACGTTGAAATTTAAAATAGGACATTCCTGCGAAGTTATTCCAAATTTTATAACAGATTTTTTTAATTCTTTTGTTATTTAAAAAGGTCAAATCTTATTTTCTTTAATTTGCCATGGCACGTAAAGATGTGCTCTTTTTAAGGACTAAACAATTAAAAGTTCGGCAGTAACCGATAAATGGTATACACATAATTTGGGAATATATATATTTGTATAGAAATAGGTACAGATTTAATAACAGGAAATGTACATTGATTTGCAAAAAAGTGAAGACGAAGTTGCCGCATATTTGAAAAAATGGGTAATTTTGGGATTTTAAGATGAAAAAGGATATAATCCATTTTATAACCGGCATTTTAAAAAAATACAGTGACAATCAATGACTGTGACAATATTATCAATACCCTCAAATGCGGATTAACTTGCATGTTAACTTGGCTGCTTACACTTAATGTGCAAAATTATGAGTTTGCATTATGTGTTTTTTCATTTTATAAAAGTGCCAGGCTAATAGGAAAACCCAAGCGACCTTGAGACTATCTTAAGTTATAGAGAGGTAGAAGTTTAAATTGAGGAGGAGTATGCTGGGTATTTCTAAAAATGGAATTTAGACATTAATCTAGAATTATGGCTGTTAATTTTAATCCTGGTACAGTGCCAAAAAAATGTGAAGGTCTCTCTATATACTTGTATACTCGCGACGATTGCATTCAGTACGGAACTTTTAACGGTAAGGTGGTTGTTCCGATTTTGTGTTATGTTGTTCTTCCTGACATGAGAGCCTGGCACTGGCCATACACCCCATCAAGTGCCCATGGAAACAAATTTTGGACGGTTTTGATGGCAGACGCAATAATGATGTTGCAAAGGCTTAAGGAATTTTAGGCCTACACCTTTAACTATTATGTTAATCCACCGGCAAGTGTCACAAATTAATACAGGCCTATAATGTATATATCTATACACACTCTGAAATGTTTGGAAACCATCCATTCCATTTAAATAGTAAACTCATTAATTTACATATTGCCCACGAGACACGTGGTCCCGGAATTATTTGCAAAGTATTGTACTCATCCACGATAAAAACGTCGTCTTTCGGCAGCCACTAACTGGATATCTGTAGAGGTGTTTCAGCTTTAAAAACTTTCTTCGAAAAAGAAAAGTTGGACGGGAATGCTACCGTGCTACATAATGTAATGGAGAGATGGAAACTGATAAAGGACTAGCCAAAGCAACGTTGAACAGACTTCTTAAACCACTTAAGGGTTGACAGAAGAACCTGCAAATCAACTAAGCATTGACGATTTTGACAGGCAAGCAATCATTCGTAAAAAGGCATCAATTCTACCAGAGGAAAGACCTTCCCACATCGGTAACTGTTAAAAATACTCGTAGTTCAAGATATTAACTTCCACTGTAGGAGAAACGGAGTCTCTGGAAACTGTTAAAAGCCTTGGATTTAAATTTGAACATCAGAATGGCAGAAAGTTCCTAATCGAAACAGCCGAAATTGTTACTGCGACATCAGTTAACATTGAAAAAGATCAGACAAGCTAAAGAAAACCTTCACAAATTCATATCGACGTAACATGGATTATTAACACCCGTGGAAAAGTGTGCATAGACAAAGAGGAATGGTGGGTTCCCAACACCACTGGGGAAAGGACATGCTGTAAGTATTGATGGATTTGTTCGCCAAACACAGCATCAGGGGATTATTTATAACGGGATGAACGCTAAACATTTCCTAGAACACACAGTTATTTCCCAAAATAGTCCATTATCATAATGGATATCAAGCTATCATAGCGTCAAAACTGAGAAAAAATATTAAAACCACATCAGAAAGCAACAATGGTTGAAAAGCCGGAATATCGCATTTCCCGCCAAGGATACGAAAAAGAGCTCTAAAATGTCATTAAGCAAAATAAACCACGAGATTAAAAATATGAAATTGACATTCTGGGTAAAAAATACGACCCCAAAAATTGTAAGTTTGCCTCATTCCCACTGTGACTTGACCCTGAAGAGCTGATATGGGCCAACATGAAGGGTTTACGTTTCTAGGAACAATACACAATTCAGTAGGCAGTGATAAGAAATTTTTGATGGAAAAACAATTTTACAGTTCTGCCTGGACAATGAAGTTATTGATATTAGCAGAGGATTCTGAGAGCGAGAGCGAATCGGCGCAAGTGAAGATTAATGAAGGGAAGTTGTTATTTAAAACATATCTTATGGTAGTAAAATGTTGAATTCAACAATTTTTACAATAAAATTATAGAACAATACAAAGACACATCTTGCATAAACTTTATAGCGCCTGCGTGTAACAAATATAGGCCCAGACGGTAAACGTAAAACATACCAGTTTGGGCCTCTTGAGATGTTATTGATTCTGTGGATACAAATGCGGGAAATGCAGTGGACTCTGTCAAAATAAAAAAAAACGAAAAAGAAAACGAAAGGGTGTGCAAAATAGAAATTTCCAATTGAAAAGTATGAATATGGTTATACTTACAGGCTATTTCCACAATAAACACAGCATGATCTTCTGAGGTCGGAGAGAAAATAGATATGTCTTATATAAATCATGGACTCTTTTGCATGATAAACGATTTACTTCAAATTCATACAACTTTCTAAACATTTTTAAAACAAAAAAGAGACCTATAGTTTGCCAAAAGTTCGAGCAAACTGATCCATACATCTGGGGAGTGGAGTAAGAGAATTGAAGCGCAGTGATATAAGGGATCCTAAATAAATCGGGATAGGGCACTCGATCAAGAGAGTGGAGGCATACTACATGAATTCTGTAGCTTATGGATCGGTGGTAGTACGAAGATTATCAAAATGGGTGGCGTAGCACTGTCGATATCGAAATCGTCTATGGGCATTTGTACACATTGTCACCGCGTCCCTGGTGATATGCGACTGGTGCGCCGGGCCCGAGAAAGTTGGGCTAGATATGTCAGGGTACAAAACCATTTCCCAAACTGGTCTACAATCATCTTACTTTACCCTTTGCAAACCATTTATATGGATAGTTCCTCTTTGCTCACCCTCTCCTTTTCAAAGGGGTTTTTTATTAAAAGATTTCTCACAGACCCAAATTATAAAATCGCCCTGTTTTAACCGAATTACTACCAATTACCCACCACCTCAATGTGGAGTGATTTGGTAGCTGTCATAACCTCCCCTTACCCCACAGCCCTAAACACATTTTTCTGCGATTTTTCCGTTCATATCGTTTTTCGTTAGGCCAATCTTATTGAGTATTATCCTTATGACGTAAAATGTCACTAATAATCCATAAATACTCACACAGTATATTTTAGAGGATCCAAAACACATACGTCCTCGTCTGTTATTCATACAAAAAAATCAGAAATAACCCTTACAGTGGAGTTGATTCTTTCAGCTCCAACAGTAGCTAACAGTTTTGGAATTATTCCTTGACAACATGTACAAATTTCAGGAATTTTTGTCAAGATTTAACTTTTACGTGTTAAACCAATGGCGATGTATAAAATTGGGATTTCTTGGCCGCCCTCCCTGTCACCAGCGCCGAGAGTACTACACGGGCCCCCTATAGTTGCGTGTTTTTAGAGTAAATTCCCAGGACGGTACGCAGTGGTGCCGTGCATGTTTAAGCATCCGTTGATTCATACACTCATAAAACGTTTTGATTTAAAAACCCCAATCAATCACGACGACGACCGGTGACACTAAAATTTCAATTATGTATTGATCTGTAATAACCCATTTGTTAATTTGTATTGTTTTGTTGTCAAAAGCTGATGAACAAAGTGTCCAGAGTATTGCGGTGACCGGACCAATACTCTGGTGTGGTTATGGCACTAATTGATTTTTTAAGCTGTTAATTTTATACATAACTAGTCCAATGAGCCTTAAATGTCTTTTAAAACAACGTGATAATATGCCAGTGTCAAGGTTTACTAAGAGTGACAGTCAGTAGTGTTATCTACTTTTTACTTCTATTTTTCCATCGAAGATGGTATAAAATCGGAGTAGATAAAAGCCACAACATTGCAAGTTACAACCCTATAGGCAATGGTGGCATCAAAGCATGAAGTGGCAAGAATAACCACATTCATGCACAGAGCTCGTCCATCATATTAGAAGAGATGCAAAGATATTTCTGATGATCCCATTTCTTTATTTCTCTAATTTGCATTTGAGAGATTGTAGAAGAACGCTTTGCCAGGACGGTTTCAGTGTTATTTTAGACAAGTAGAAAAGGAGTTGAGAAACCAAAATTACGTTTTGAACTTGCTGTCTTAATCGACCAATAGAGTGGCATGCTAAAACCGTTTTTACATAAAAACAGCGATTTCTTCCGCTTTCTTCAGCTTCATGTGTGATGTTTAAGACATTATAAGTATTCTAAAACTCCGCCGACGGTTAAAAACAAAAGAAAAATTGGGGAGCGCATTTTTCTGAAATGTTTTCGTGCATCGTAAGTGTGTTTCGCCTAGTATAGGGGAAAAAAAAAAAACCCATACGTAATTTACTGACATTGGTGGTCTATGGGCCTAAAAAAATGTATGTCAATGGTCTCAATGGACTTCTTAACGCGCGCATGGCTGCGTCAAGTAAATTGCACTAAGATTCGAAAAAATCTTATTAAACGCCACAGTATAGTTGCGATGCACTAAAACTCATGCAGTGCAGTTTCTTGGACAAACTACATATTTAGTTGTAACTTCCAATTGTTTCCCGGTCTAGTTGTACAGTGTACAACGAAGGACTTGGTCGACTAGTACTTGAGAATATACTTTGATCGATACCAAATTGGCTGGGAATTGTGTATTACAGAAAAATAGCACTCCTTTAAAGTGGCATATAGGCCCTATGGTATTAACAGTTAGGGCAGTCAATGAAAGTAGGAACTTTTAAAGGAAAAGACTATTTTCTGTAGGTAATAAAAGCCAAAACATCCCACTAATTTGGTACTCCTAATAAGTAAGTCTAGCGTTCAAGTTAGTCGGCATAAATAAGTTACAAGGATACCATCTAGACTAGTTTTGTGTGTATAATAGCTTAACTTGGTCATCTTGTAGCCTATTCAATGTCGGCAAGGGTGCCTTTCAAAATTTATCAAAATTTATGTATCTGAGGAAGCTGACTTTTTTCATTAAATTTTACACAGAGTACTATGGGAATTACAAATCACGTTCTTTAGATATCACACAAAACGGATTGAAACATCGGCCCGAAACTTTAGAGTAAAGTCAATTGTCGGACGAGCAAGCTCGGGCTCGGAGTGCCATCTCCGTTTCTTAGGTTTGGGCCAGATCCTCCGTATATTTTGTGGGGGGGGGGGGGTCGCCATCTTCCCGCACAGCGAGTCGTTAACTTTCCCGAACTGAATAAATGATGGTACCCATTTTAACCTGGGCTGGGAGAGAGTAATTTGAGGGGTAAAGCGCCTTACTCAAGGCACACCAATTGTTGGCGGAGTGGGATCGAACCCACAAACTTTGGAGTGCGGGGGAAGGCTCAATCCACGGGACCAAACGTGCCACTTTAGAGTTGGGGTAAAGCCATTCTATCAAGATGAACATGTTATATACTGAAAAATCGGGTCATCCACCTTTAATATACCAAACCACGGAGTATCCGAGCAAACAGACAGATAGGCGGCTAACCAATTTGTAAAAATGTCGTAGCTTATTATCAGCTTATAACATTTTAAATATACTACGTGAATAAAAAAAAAATGTGCAAAAAAACGGGTTCAGAGGACCTTGACCTTGATAAAGTCCTGGAATAATAGATTTGTTGTTTGTTTTAAAAAACTAAAGCAAATCTAATCTACTTGTTCCAAATTTTAAAAATGAAAGAAAACGATTAAAAAAATAAGCCAGCTATGACCAAGTTTGTAAGCACACAGCACCCCTTTTTCCTCAATTCCAATGGGATTTACCACATTAAGCAAGAATACGTCAATGTACGATATACGGGGCATGCATTATGAAAGTTATGATGACCCTTGCTATCTGTTTGTTTAATTGATCGATGAATAGCCATAATCTCCTTCTTGATGTTCAAAAAGAATTTAAATGTTCACACAAAATCTAACCAATTAATCCTGATGTGTAAATGAAAAGGGTTTTCACCTTCCTGCGTTAATCCAGGTATAGATACAAACAAGTTTGCCAATTAAAGGGACTAAACTCTTTGCAATATCCTAAACAATGGGAAGATTCTTGTTTTCTTGCTCTGAACAGTGAATTGGTGTTTGGATCGGTTGGCACATTGGGTATAAATAAATTATGATTAATCCGTAGTTGAAATAATCAAGAAAATGTAGCATTAAGTTGACAAAGCCATCATGATATTGATATTGTACATACTCACAAACACAAGTTTAGGGTGTGTAAACCCATAGGAATGGCGAAAAAAGGGGTGTGATGAACACCCACCTTTGGTAATATGTGGCGGATTATTGAAGTCGAATTATTTAACATTTTTTAAACCAGTTTGGAAGTTAATATAAGTATGTGTTTTATTAAAAACAAACAACAAATCTATATATAGTGATTGCAGTTAAGGTCAAGCTCATCTGTAATTTCTTGCACATTTGTTTTGATTCACGTAGTATATGTGCCCTCAAATATACGAACGTGTTCAACAATATGATCTTGACTGTTTATTTTTACAGAAAAACAGAAAATGTTTCCAGATATTTCTTAGCGTTGGTTGTGGTTGGGGCTTACTCAATCAGAAGATCTGTGTAACAGCACTGTTGAGAGAAGGACGTTGGGTTTCAAGGTTACTGCTATAGTATTTCGACCACCAGCACAACGTGGCATGCAGCCGCGATCACTGTCGTCGTATTGAGCCGATTTATGAGTATCCACTCTCTTACTGAGAACAATATCATCACGGACTTCTCTCAGGCGGCGAAGAGTACATAAGAGGTCATCCTTTACGGACTTGGCTTTACTGATTTTAAGAAATGAAAAGGGATATTGCCCCGCTTATACATCATTTAAATCATTTAAAGCGACACTGGCACATTTCAACACAAAAACAGGAAATTTCATTAATTCACTATCGAATGGATTTTGGAAATCATGACAGATATAATTAATAAACAAAAATATTTTTTTTTTTTAAAAATGTTACAAATGAAAATTGACCTTTTACATTTTAGCCATTTAACCAATAACTCCAAAACCAATGGCCATAGATGGTAGAAACACACGTCGTGGAATCATTATGACGAGACGGACAATATAGATACATTTCAAACATGATTGGAGCATTGAAAAAGTTTGGACCCCTGGCATAAACCTTAAATTCCTATTGACACAGTGACGGTGACACCACACAATTTGGAGTATTCAAACGAGCATGATACCGATGGATCCATACAACTACAAAGGTGTTAAACTTTTTCTGTAGTGGGAGGGGGGGGTGAACGATGATGTTGACCTAGGTCCATATTCTCTCTACTACATTGGAAATTGACCATAGCACAAGAAAACACTGCAAAACTGTTAATCAGTTGTTAGGTCTCGATTTGGCTCTTGAAAATTCCAATTTACGTAAGGAATATTATCATCTCGAGGGTTACATGCAAGAAGGTGGGTGGGAGAGCGTTGTCTAGTGGTTGGGGTGCTTGCCCCTGTTGTGCGCAATATACCAACCAAAAATCCCAGTTTCGAATCCCGGTGTGGGTCACTTGCCTGGGATTTACTCGGTGTGCTCAATTCTGGATTTAATCTGTATCCGATCTTTGATAAAGACAAAATACCGGCTCTCCTACCTGGTTTACACTTGAATTGGGCAATGAATCATGAAAGCATCCGTCCTTCGGAGGGGGATGGGCGTTATAAGACCGTCGTCCCCGTGTACAGAGAGTCACCACGTACAATGATAACATCGCAGTCAGTGGGTCGAAGCATAGTATGGTGAAACCCCTACTGTTCCCAATCGCCGCCGCAGTCTAAAAAAACGCGGGCCATGTTAGGAGCGTCGTATCATAGATACACACTGCCCCGATCTCTTACACAGTGAATAAATCCACACCACCAAAATCCATTACGAAGACTTGGGGACACGCTAAGAAGAAGACTGCAAGAAGGCCAACCATCTGCATCTCTGCCATTTGTCGGTTGGTGGTGGTTTCTTATTATGTTATACCTGCCAATCTAACCCCTTGCAAGCTATTGCAGATGATTCCTTTGCCCTAAAACCTCTATAATGTTCGTAAACACTCCTTATTGCTTAGAGTTTTATTTTAAATCTTTCGATCGCGATCGTGTTAGGAAACATTGGTCTTGTTGACAAAACTACCAGTCTCGTTTTCAGTATTGACCTGACCATCTGACCTTCTTGCAATTAGACCAATATAGAAGTGTATAGCGCCATCATTTCGTTTTACGGCCAACTTCACCAGTAGCGATTGTCTATAGGGCGAACCCAATCACTCTTTTAGCTATCGCTCCCATTTAAATGTATTGAAATATCCGCGTGACCTTCACAGATGGGTAAATTGGGTTCAATGTCATTCAATCAAAATAAAAAAATTACCATATATTTAATCGAGTCTTTCCTATATTATAGGTATGGATTGGAGGCAACGATGAGGCAGCTGGGGGGGGGGGGTATTTGCCTGATTGATTACACATTCTTTCTTTACATATACTAACTGACTCCAACCACCAGAACTGTGAAACAGGACAAAATGTTTAGGGAATGGAGTTACAATCATCCACATCGAATGGAGTTTGCACGACCAGGAATGCACGTGGAAGTAATTTCTTATGTTTAGCAAGAAATGAATTGAATCGGACATAAAAGCGTATAGCTCGTAAGCTGTCACACGTTACGTGCACCCCACCCCCGGAATCCTCCGACTCGACTGACCATAGCTGTATTCTATATGGTCTAGGTAACCAGAAAAATGATGTACCTTTAAAAAAAATTGGGATGCAATAGGCGCCGATGACGTCATTTTGAGCCAGTAGCAGTCAAAATGGCGAGCGTAGCCATACGTGGCGAGCTTACCGTGAGGCGGTAAGGGCAAGGACTGCGTAATTGATCAAACACCCGATGGTTCAACGTTCAGGGGCAAGGGCCAGATCGTAGCCAATGTACAACAATATTTCTAGCTCTGGGACAATAACGTTTTATGAAAAGCAATCGTAAGAAAACCGGGTTTGTCAAACGAGTTTAAAGAATGTTGTCGCCGCTGTAGAATTCCAGTAATTTATTTTTGCCGTTCGATATTGTAATTCAATAGGTGCATTCAAAGCGCCCAATCGGATCGCTCTGGTATTGTATTGGGTTGTTAATGACGCATTGATTATTTTGGCAGCGTTCTGGCTCCGTGCTTGGTGTTTTTTCAAATCTGCCATATGTTTCATCACAGGCGGAGGTGTGGGCAGTTCTTCTGAAAAATTCCCGCCCCATTCCAGTTTCAGGTTTCAGTTGATTTTCCATTTACACATACAATGAATACATGTGGCTCCTTTTTGATCCTATTTGGGGATTGCCTTTGGTACTTTTAATTTGAGTTTAAAACATTCCAAATACAATTTTATACATACAACTTCAATATTATATAGTATTGCAGTTCGGTATGAGATTGCTTTGGGTCCCGATTTGGCAAATTAAATTGGTAAATAAATCACGTGTACATGCTACAGTAATGCAGATAATGGTATTGCTGTGTGGTACAAGATCCGGTTTTGGACTCTATTGGCAGGTTAAATGGTATACATTAATATGGTGTTATAAAGTATTGGCAGATCGGTACAAGACCGTTTTGGGTTTCGATTTGCAGGATAAAATGAATACATGTATTTGCAGGTCGGTACAGACCCGCTTTGGGTCTCGATTGGCAGGTTTAATTGGTAATCAATGGGTACTCAGCGTACTATAGCAGACTGGTATAAGATCCGCTTTGGGTCTACATTTGGTGGTAAATTTGAAGATTTTATATAGGTATAGAGGGGTCGGCAAATCGGTATAAGGTCCGCTTCGGACCTCGATTGGCTGTTAAATGGTGTAGTAATGTATGTGGTGTAGTGTGCCAGCAGATCGATATAGATCCGCTTAGGGTCTCGATTTGACTGTTAAATTTGTATGTATGTGTATTTTATCCGCAGATCTTTTACAAGATCCGCTTTGGTTCTCGATGTGATAAATTGTATTATTTGTAGTACTTTATGTGTGTTCAGGTGAGTGCCAGCAGATCCATATAAGATCCGCTTTGGGTCTCGATTTGCTTGTAAAATATTAATTGTATGGGTTTTTTATGCGCCGATCGGTATAAGTTCTTTTTCGGTCTTGTTTATGGGCCAGGCTAGATTTATATTCCTGGTTACGTCATGAATAGTTTTTTGAGAAGTTGATTGTGAAGGCGGAAAAATGCCTTGAAATTTGTATAATTTTGGATTTTTATATTTATATGTCAAGTCCTTAGAAATTTGACAAAGTGTGGAGGTTAGGAAAATTTTTTCTGCCTGGCCAATTGTACGGTCGATGGCAATTGATACCTGCGTTTAGTGCTCTTCCAGGAAATTCATCACTAGCCATCCATGAGGTCCTGGATACAGATAAGTATGGTAACCTTAAAAGGCTATAGGCTACAAATTTGTCAGACCAGTTAATATTTTACCATTCAGTTGCATTCTGCATGTGATGCAAATGATTTGTTTTGATACAAAAATTGCCTTTTGTCCTGCATGTGACCAGATGCTCAGTTAGGCAAATCCGGGTGTGAAAATACCTATTTTCTTACTCTATGGACCTACTTATCATGTATGCAAGGTTTTTATCTTGAAAAACACTTTAACAGAAAAATGAGAAAATCTGAGAAACTTCAGGGGCATGCTCCCGGAAAAGGCCACCTTAGTTCATGCATCCACTTGCAACGACCGTTATGATTTAAATGTGAAAGAAAGGAAGATGTTTCATAGCTGCCCTTTGTTATGGTTCTTGTAAATGATGTAAAGGATAATTGGACGTCTCTGATGCATATGTTAGATATTGGGGCATTGTCACCAGTTTGGTCGCTGTTGTCGAAGCCGAAGGCTCGATACCAACAGTGCAGCAAACTGATGCCATAACCATTAACTCACATAATTCACTCAGCTCATTAAATATCCGTCATACACTTAGTGGGCATCAGTTCAAATATAGAGTAATAATATTGATATTGTTAAAATTAAGAAAAATAATACCAACTTCACGAAATACAACAACCATGTCACAATCGCTCTGCTCATCCCCTGTATCGATCACTTCGCAATTGTCGGATTATTGTTTGTTGTGGATGGTCCTATAGCTGTTAATTTTAAACCTATTGTTTTGACAGCTATGAGGTCATTTCATCTTACCTGCAGTCTTCTTGTGAGTATATAGACATAGTGGACTGACCAACACATATTGCTCTTCGTGGGATATTATGAATATGGATTCTCCAAATAAAGGTATGTGACCAATCCTTTTTAAATGATTAGGCCTAGTGCTAGTGTGCTCTTTATGACATGGATCTAGGGGTTCATATGCCCTACTGTCACCCATGGGAGACATTGTCTTGGTAAGCACGACTACACATGGCCTATTAAGTTATTGTTGGAAGAATTTGTGTTGACCCCACAACACCCACAACCAACCCATTAATTCGGCAGCTTCAACGGAACCACTACATGTTGAGAGATGTGGTTGCCGAATACTGAGATTCCCTTCCGTTTATTTAAAATATGATATTTACTTCACTGCCTATACACGCCCATTAGTGAGGGGTATATCGAGCAAGCTATCATGGGGCGGGTGGCATGGGGACTCTCTCAATTAAGAGTCCTATCATGTTACATAACTATTTTCCCGTAATTAGTCTTTGCTTATTGAGTAGATGGAACTTTCTGTCAATTGAAAGTAAACCGTAAATGTCACCAGAAATATTCATGCTAACTATGGCAATCCCAGTGTCTATTGTTCGGAGTGAGGGTTTGTCATGCCCTGGGGTATATTTTGAGTCAATCCCCAATGCACCAGTTTGGGAATTTAACCTCATGGGGACAGTTATTTTAAAGAGATTGAGTCGATTACAGTCGAAATTCTTAGTATTGCAGTCCAAAAAAATCGGAGATAGCATTTTCCTAAGATGATTCAATGATTTCTAGTTTTTGAAATCTGATGTTTTGTAACGCGTATTTCTTAAAGTATGATATTTTGGAGAACTAATCTAACTTGAATTGGGGAAAAACATGCCTTATCTAAACCATGACACCAAACTGACAGTGCCCAAGTTGCCCGTTTCTTCCTCAATTTGGTCCCAAAGTTGGTCAATATTACCCACAGCACTGTAATGTTATCTAAGCAGAAATTGCATGTAAAAATGGAACAGCCCTTCCAATGTGAAATAGCCGGGAAACGCCAAGTCGTGTCTACGCTCATCCTTAGTTGTTTTAGTGGTTCAGGCAATTAAGTCAAGTTAGAGGTTTCTCGAGGTGGCACTATTATGGACGGACATAAAACGTAGCATGTCTAGCTCTGCCGTTAAGTCCATTCGATATCCAATTCTAATTACAAATCGCTATTTTATGATAAATACACTTTTTTAGCATTCTCGTTAGCATGTATAGTTCCCTATACAGTACCAAAAGGAACTGTGCCAAAATATCAAATTTTGTAATTTGGGGGCGCTCTTAAAAAAATTGCCATCATTGCTCGATACCCCCCCAAACAAAACATTCTGTGCTGTCCGTTCAGAGAACCATCTAAAATGATGAGTTTGACTTTTATTGGGTGCTTTTCTTCTCCCCTCACCCAAAAAATATTGCTCAAGTTAGTTTACTCTGCGAATCCCTTCTTCCTCCCGACCGTATTGTTATATTACCCTCAAAAATTTTGATTAAATTTATTTCTCAATTTTTTTTTAGAAAAGATTTTTCGCACTGGTGTGAAGTACTTTGCTTATGATAAAAAGAGAGCAGGGTATTCCTAGTGTTGTTTGTGCAATATGCCCTGTGAGATATAGATTGCACAATAGTGGAAAGGGGAATTCCCCAATGTAAACTTAGAAACTTAGTCAACTTGTTTAGGCTTTTGAGATCAAACATGTTGATGATAGGTAATTCCTCCATGATTGTATAAATGTTGACTAGCACTCTGTAGACGATGTAATTTTTGGAAATCTGATTTGACATGTCTAGGTTATGTTGATGCATGATAATGTTTTAATACCTATTTTTATATTAGGAAATATTATTAAGGAGAACTTGGCCAGAAGATCTGCCAGCAGTTGTCATAGGATCTATACAGTATGGTTTATATCTCGTTTTTAACTACAATGAATGGTAGATTGTGTATAACCAAGTTGCCAGGATTTATGATACCTTTGGAGACCGCCGGAGCTTAAAAGCTATAAACGTTTGCTGTACGTCTTTTCAGCAGAGAGCTTCATTATTTGGATCAAAACGGGATTGCCAGTTTGTGGTCCTATATTAGGACATAGCGGCACACTGATGATGGTAGAATACCTGGATTGTATTGCAGAATAATATAGTGTGGTCGAGGGAAAACCCCGTCGTCTTGACTGCTGGACAAAATTACCTTCAGACTCAGAAGAATGCGCATGGATATACCATGGTTTTTATGTGAACTTGATGCGCTGTCATTTGTGAAGTCTTCGCTGTGAGGACAGATCATCACGACGACGCCTTTGACCCAGGGCACTAGTTCTCCTCTAGTAATATAATATTAAGATCCTTGTGGTGTAATTTTATTGTAAATTTTGGTTTTTGGACATACCAAATTCTAAACCAAACCATTTTTAAAAAAATCATTAAATCTCTTTATTATATAAAGATTCAGTTATTTGTGCACAAGGCTCGTTTTATTTTGTGTTCGAAAGGTATTTCTGACCCCTTAGATGTCTACGAGACTTCATAACCGAATCCTCTCTGTG
Source organism: Ophioderma brevispina (assembly GCA_023653785.1). Classification (NCBI taxonomy): domain Eukaryota; kingdom Metazoa; phylum Echinodermata; class Ophiuroidea; order Amphilepidida; family Ophiodermatidae; genus Ophioderma; species Ophioderma brevispina. The sequence goes on from JAMKCH010026145.1 coordinate 52,121, forward strand.
AAATGTTTCCCCCAGCCCCTTTGCCCCCAAGATGTCATTGAAAGCCCAATGGAAAAATAATTGATTAGGGCCAGGCCTAGCCCCAGGCCTACTCGCTGAATATTCTCCTTTGATACAATTTATTCATCTGTATTTTCCTAAAAACTGAAACACTATAAAATAGATTTTGATTCATGCAATAACAACGTACTAGCAGATCAATGTTAATGCGAATGCTGATTGCATCAACGTTAACATTTGCATCGCATGTACATTACAATGCTGTGGGTAAATATAGCAATGGGACGTCCATTTTAACATCGCCCATCGGTCTCATATGTCCACTAAAATGTGGCAACTTCGGTACAAAATTAAAACAACGGGCAACTTCGGGCACTGTCAAGTTTGGTGGGTCATTGTTTAGAATACGGCATATTGTTTCTTCACATTTCAAGTTAGATTTCGTCTCCAAATATCATACTTTAAGAAATAGGCGTTGACAAAAGTTTTGTTAAAAGCATGAGCTGAAGAGTACGAGCTGAAAACTAGAATCAAATTAACTCATCTTAGTAAATGCTCTCTACTCCCCTTTAAAAAAAATGACCTCAAAGGCTCTCACATGCCCCCATGACCTTGTATGACCTTGAGATGTTTGACGGTGACGTGTTTCCATATTTTAAACTAATCAATAATCAGTATTTTTAAATACTGATTATTTTAAAATATTAAATTTTCAACATTTATGCCAATTTCCTGCTTTTATAAAGAAATGCAAAATTCTTACAATATATGTCGTATCTGCTTAGTGACAGGAGGGGATTTTTTTTATGATACGAATATCTCTCAATTTTCACAGACTCGATGTAGACCACCTACCAAGACCGTTCGAAGGTTATTGGACAAACAAGTACAAAAGAAAACAGCAAACATGCTGCCTAACGTAATTGTCCCCGTAGAACACCGTGCTTGACTTTCTGTCGTGCAACGACAGAGCACTTAAATCATCATATTTTAAATAAACAAACGGCGTATTCAGCTTATTCACTTCAGTGTGTTCTAATACATTTGGAAAAGCTTCCAAAATGCAAAAAACCCGGGTTAGAAAAAATGGGGGCGCTTAAGGGGCACGTGTGGCCAGTGGTTGAGCGCTAGTCCCGCACATCAAAAGGTCGTGGGTTTCGAGTTCCCACTGCGGCCAACGTTGTGTGTGCCTTGAGTAAGGCACTTTACCTTAATTTAGCCTCCTACCCAGGTGTATAAATGGGTACCGGCATTATAAATGTTAGGAAGGTAACATACTCGCTGTAGAGGAGGTGTCGCGAGCCCCCTACAGCAACATTCATATGGTGAGTCTGGCCCAATCGCTTTCGAAAGAGAGATGGGCACTCCGTCCCTGTATACAGGTCGTCCCCTTTAACCTTTACCCCTTTACTTCTTCTGAAAAATCTCTCATGGTCTCTTTAACTATGTACATCGATGCATGCAATGTTGATGCACAGCTTCAGCATTATAGTAGATTCCAATGATGGTGAGTTATGGGCGGAGTTTCAACTTCGTCCATTACTCAAAATGGACAGAAATAAACAGAAATCTTCGATTTCTTCCTCGTAATAAAAAGAGCATCGGGTTGAAAGAAACTGGCCAACCACAAACAAAGTTACGTTGTTCGTCAGTCAATACTTTGTATTTTATACGATGTGATGCATAATTTGTCTACCCCAGAATTGGTTTTACATTGCCTATACCAACAACATATCATAAATTTTAGCAGCTTCAGTCACCTGTGTGTTACACTGCAGAACTTTTTCTCTTCACTATTCATAAATCAGCTTTCACCTGTTTCATGAATCTATTCCCGGATTAGTTGCGCTTCTTTGAACGTTTTTTATATAGTTTGTATATTACTAATCCCTTAATTCATACCTCCACCTACAAAAAAGGAGAGGTGATTCCACTATCAAATGGAATCTAGTATAATATTGAATTCGGTTTGGTATTGTACCCATAAAATAGTTTTACGACCTGATCGCATGAATCAGCAAGCCGCGGCAGGCTCATATATGATATCCTATCGGTCACAGAAGAGAGTGCCGGAGTTCGACCCAATCGAGTCGTGTGTCGATTCTTCAATCCTTTGTGGTTCAGGTGTTGCTATTCCTTTTGATAGTCTCCCCCCCCCCGCCCACCCCCTTACACCACACCTCCCTACTTTCCCCTCGCTCCCTATTTAATCCTGTGTTTCCCAATTGTTTTTTATTGCCCCTTACGCATTCATTTGCATTCGGCGTCCCGTGATATAAAAACAAACCCTAGACCTCAGACCTCCCCCAAGACCCCAAGACCCCCCTAAAAAACTATAAAACAAAGACCCCTCAACTATAAAAACCAAAGGACACCCTCAACTGATAAAACAAAGACCACCGCAACTATAAAACAAAGACCCCTCAACTATAATACCAAAGACCCCCTCAACTATAAAAAACACAAGACCCCCTCAACTATAAACAAGACCCCAGAAACACTATTAAAACAAAGACCCAGCAACTCTAAAACAAAGACCCCCTCAAACTAAAAACAAGACACACCTAACTATAAACAAAGACCCCCAAAATATAAAACAAAGACCCACCTCAACGATAAAACAAGACCCTCAACGATAAAAACAAAGACCCCCTCAACTATAAAACACAAGACCCCCTCACTATAAAACAAAACCCATAACATAAAAAACAAATTGGGACCCAACCTAACTTTAAAACAAAAGGACCCCCTCAAACTATAAAACAAGACCCCCTTAAACATAAAACAAAGACCCCCTCAACTATAAAACAAAGCCCCCTAACTATAAAAAAAAAGACCCCATCAACTATTAAACAAAAGACAATCTAACTATAAAACAAAGACCCCTACCTATAAAAAACTATAAACTGGCAACTCTGACACCATCATGGATAGACGTGTCGAATAACAGCTACAGTTATCGAGCCAAAATTATGTGAATTTGATATGAATTTTACACTTTTGGCAGTATGAAAAATAGCTCATTTACATCTACGAAGTACTTCTCAACAAACTATGTAGGAAAATATAAAGAGGAAAAATTCGGCAAGTATAGAACTAGAAACAAAAACTCTAAAAAAAGTACGTTCGACAGCGTGAACAAAATGATGAAGCCGTGGCCGGAAACACAAACAATGATGTGAGAATTGTGTCCGGCGCAACAAATAAGACAAGTGGACCCAATGCCAGAAGTAACGGATATACTATTGAGTCTGGATAAGCGAATGACCATTAGAATGACTTCTATTGAAAAAACAGGTGCAATATTGCCTTGGGACGAGGAGTGTCTACAAATGAGAAGAAGATAGAGGAACTGGTCAAGTTCAAACGAGCTGATTTATAGTTCGTATGGATTACTCTCCAATTTGAGGTAAATCCGTGCATAACGATTAGGTTCGTGGCCTGGAAGAGAGAAATAAGAAGAAAGAATCAACTGTTGCAAGAAAAATCCATGAGAAGAAACAACCAAATTTACTATTTTATGGAGCAAAACAAGAAAAGGATGAAGATTGTGTTATTGCCGTGAACGCAGCAAGATTTTTGGTATCGGTACTTTAATTTCCGAGCAAGAGGCTGAGGCTGTGTATATAGTGAATGCTCACAGACTTTCGCGGCCAAACAAACAGAATCCCCCCCGATCGAGGTAGCGGGATCAAGACAGAGGACCAGACCCATATCGTAAGTTGTGGTGTATGAAAGAAGGATTATTCTTATATTCTCGAGGCAGCCCAGGAATCGCGGTTTAATCTTTTGACAGCACAACCTGTGATTGGTACACAGATCTCCAGCACGAGATGAGCGAGAGAGAGGAGAGCGCGCAGCTCAAGCTAGGTATTGAGACGGAAAATAAGGTTACGCGAAACAGGATCAACGGACATCAAGGTAATCTTGAATACACAGAGATAAAAGGGGCAGGAAATAGTCATGGCAAAGCGATACAGGCAATTAGGAATTTAGTATCTGCCACAGGCTACGAAAATCGGCAAACGTTAACGGAACTCAAACCGCAAGTTAAAGGTGCCGAATTTAAGTTCCTGTGGCAGGATACTAAACTTCATCCAGGTATGCGCCCAAATAACATAATACTTTCTTTGAGTGGGCTCTTTCTCGGTCCATTATAAAACAGGCAATTAAAGGTTGCTTGTTCCGACTCGCCTCTGGGACCCACTGGTTTACCCAGAGGTGGTATAAATTTTGAGAATCAGATGAATGGCGTTTTGTTCTCATTATCCGTCTGAAAGTTCAGCATTCCAGATCCATAATTTGGAAAGATATTAAAAGAAAATCCGCCCCGCTTTTTTCCAGTGGTACCCCCTCAATTTATAGCACAGTAGTGGAATAGGAAATCGGAACACCCACCTTTAAAGTGCATTGTTTTATATACAAAAGTCAAATTATGAGCGACCCCTTTGCGTAACATATGGCACCACTTCCCCCACCATCAAGGTGTGCTCCGGCCAAACAAGAATTTTTGAGAGGCTTCACCTTGGCATGACGTCAATAAACTTTAATCGAGTAGTGTGATAACACCATCGATGTGTGTTCTTAGCTTTGATTCGTACAAACCCCTCAGCAAAACAATAATGGACAGACATAGATTGCACAGAAGCATGTTTTGTGACATCATTTACTGTTTACTTTCATTTGACGGGCTCAGCATACTTGAATACCAAATACTGTAATCATTGGACAATATGTTATGTAACAAGTTTACGACCACTGAATTGAGAAAAGGTCACTCATCCACGCCATGTCACACCTTATGAATACCCTTTATCAAACAACCCATCAAACACATGGGCATGATTGACCAGCTCGGTTTACTGTTAGAACTCATGATAATTTCTATACTGAAACAAAACCACCTTTTTTTGATTTTTATTGACACTTAGCAAGTGTAGTTCCAGTATTAATGTAACAATTTTGGCTAAGTAGTCACCAACTAAAAGAGACTTTAGGTGTAAGTTCACTCATACCTCACTATTTGAGTCAGTTACAGCATGTAAACAACCAACTTAGGCCATGGGACATGGTGTTGTGCTTTCAATACCCGGTCTTCCATGGGTGAAGTAGGGAACCCATGGATTCGATCAGATGTAGTGTGATATGGAGTTGTGTAGTACATACTTGGTAATACAAAACAAAAAGACACTGAAAAGATGGTATATTAAATTTTCTTTAAAAAAAAAGGGACCTTTCGTGATCCCTCGCCTCTAAAAAAAAAATTTAAAAACATAAAAAAAATCGATGTTTTACCTTAGTTTATCTTCGTTTGCCCTCGCCATTGCCACGTGTGACGTAAATTATCAACTTTCAAACCCATATGCATGTTTTTTTTCGATACGAGCATAAATACATATGCTCCCGCCAAAAAAAAAACACATGACCAGGAACCCAAGTGCAATGGGGCTATGTTATGGATTTAGACAACCCAGAAAAAATTACGCATATTTAAAAGCAATGTTAAAAATTATGTGCATTTGACTTGGCCAAAGGGTTGGGAATTTATTTTTCTCCTTGGTCGACACCGGTAGTATAGCGTAGTTGGTTAGTATTTGGAGTGGTATTTTTCTTTTTTTTTTCTGTTCTTTTGACATGCAGGGTGTATTGTTTGCATTTTTAGAGCCTATTTTATACCACTGTGCAGACTCATTGTCGTTTTTTCTCAGTATTGTTTTCTCCAGTTTGGATGGTTTTTATTGTCAACAACAATCACATTTGTATTGACATTATGCCCCCCGTGTTAAATTTGTCTATTTTAAAACTATGATTATTGTGGGATCTTCAATTCTCGTACTGTTCCTTTCTCCGCTACAAAAATTTTTTTGCTATCATACGGCCAAATGGTTAAGGTTCCATTTAACAACAATGATGACAGAAAATTATTAAACTCTTTATCAATGACTTGTCGAGGGTTGGGTGGACCGTAAACAAAATGTATGTACTGACTTTTAAAAGAACCACTGATACTCTATACGGTCTACCAGGACACCCATCGGATTGATACCACATGGAAGACGAACATACTTTAAACCTGGAATGGGCAATTGTTATTATAGCAATTTTCATTCCCCGTCTCGGGAGGTACCGCTATCTTATAAGACGATATTCAATCATATGTCACATGACATCAAAAAAAAGACATATAGTGGTAACTGCGATGGCTCTGGATTTAGATTTACTTTCGCATCTCCGATTATGGGACGAATGAAATCGCCTTTTTGTTTTATGATTAAATATTTAATGTTTTCAACAAAGATTGTAATCCCATAACCATTTATTTGCGGTTGATGACACCCTCTTCCCCTTCCCATTCCTTTCTGTTCCCCCCTTCTTTTTTTCCCCTCTGCCCCTTCCCCCCCCCTTCCCCCCTTTTCCCCTTTTTTCTTGTCCTCTCCCCTCTTCTTCCTTTTTCTCCTTTTCTTTTTTCTTCTTTCTTCCCCCCTCCCTCCCTCCCTCCTCCTCCCCCCCTCTCCCCTCTCTTTTCTCCCCCCCTCCTTTTCCTTCTTTTTTTCTTTTTTCCCCCCCCCTCCCTCCCCTCCCCCCCCCCCCCCTTTTACCCCCCCTTCCCCCCTTTCCCCCTTTTTTCTCATCCCCATTAACACAAAAATTCTGATTAGATTAAGTACAACATATTTACATGTAAATAATCCAAATCAAAGTCAAGAGATAACCCAGCTTTTAATCTTAAAAAGAAAATATGCATAGATTGCCCATGGAGGAAGAAATGAAACATCGCACTTAGACATTAGAGGTTCACCTGGCCGCAAGAAATCATCCATTATAACCCCAAGACCGCCAGGGTTAGATTTTTTTCCTTTATCAAAAGAACTGTCATCTTCTTATGGACGCGCATTGAAATAGAACCGGGCTACAGAACAGGTTCTCACTCAATATACTATGAACTTGGTACTAAAAAATCGTAATAGACGGAGAGGATATTGGAACAATTAAATAATAGATTTGTCTGATACTGATTATATACAGTTGGTTACGGAAAAAATAATGAAATTAAAAGACACTATGCAGCTTACCCATATGTTCCAGAATCTATAGATCGAATTCCAATAAGTAAGATCCAATTTCAAATTAATGATCAATTATTTTTCAGAAATTCTTTGTCATCAAATTAGATCGCTGACGATATCGATTCCATAAGAAAGAAAGCCAACAGGCAAAAAGTGAAGGAAAGCGTTTAGAAGAAGAGGTAAAACAGCGGGGGAAAATACAAACTAATTCAAACCCCACTTATTGAATGACATTGACAAAAAAATCCAAGATAAGCTATCGAACTGTGAGCAAGATGAAAAAATTGAGGACACAATGATAAAACTAAAAGCAAATTTAATTTTGAAAAGGCCAAAAAAGCCCCAACAAACATTTTCCCTTAATCCGAACAAAATCAACTTTGACAAAACAATTAAACTCTTTACTTTAGAAAACAGGTTTTACTTTAAAAAGTACGGTCAAAAGAATCATTAGGGATATGATTATTTTGAACCAACCACAAAATGTATGAAAAACTCTGTTGCTACGTAATAAAATAACATAGGTCAGAATTTATTTGATGCTATAAACACCAAAATACACAATAACACCCTTAAACTATGAACCACATCACCAACAACACCTATTAGTAAGGTTAAACTTATTAGGCCGACGGTCTTTCTTGAAGACCTTAAAATCGAGTGGAATAAAATGGAAAACGCCCGGGTTTCAGATGGTTTCACGGGAATTTTTCAAATTGCTTTTGGAAAAGACATATCTTTTTTCTCATAAATTCACCTTAAATTATGCTTTTTGAAACCACAGAAATGGTCTTTTAACCATGCAGATTAGGAGGATTGCTACTGTAATCCCAAGGTTGAAAAAATCTAGGCAATATTTGAAAAAAATTGCGCTCCATATTTTAATTAAATCGTAATCTACTAAGCTTGCCTCTGGACCAATCGCAAATCGTATAAAATAATACTACCTCACATATTCACGAAGATACAGCAAAGCGCATTATGACAGGTTAGACCTATATAGGAGAAAATATAAGAACCATATATGACCTACTACATTTTAACGGAAGTAGACTTCCCTAAACAGTCCTGGTATACATTTATTGTTGGAACCTTCGAAAAAGCTTTTGAATCACAGTTTACTCATGATTAACTTTTAATTATATTAGATATTTTTAATTTGGGCCATCAATCAAAAAGATTGGCGTAAATATTTTTATAAGGCAGTCTTTCTTTCAATTCTTGTTAACGGTCAACTTTCCCGCAGATTTCAAATTAAGAGAGATGTAGGCCAGGGGCGCCTCTCCCATCTATTTTCACTTTGTGTGCAGACATATCTCCGCATGATAACGGCAAAATAAATCCTATTAAACGGTATTTAAATACATGCGTTCGAAGCGAAACTCAATACGTGATGATACAACGTGTTCATGGATGGATCTGAAGAATTCATTGATAACCACAATTCAGAATTAGACCATATTATCTGATATCGCGGCTTAAAATAAAAGAAGCAAAAACAAAGGTTAATTGGCATTTCGGTAGCCGTAAATACAGCACTTACAGAATTAAAACCAGGAAAAAGCTATGCTGGGTGAACAATTCGATTACTTTTTCCGGTTTGGGTGTTGACTTTTCATTGGGACTTAAGAAATTCATCTAATTTAAACCTCAAAGTGTTTTGATTTGTGAAACAAAACAACTATGATCCTTCTTTTCCTTACTCCATTCCGCTTTTCTTTCCCCCCCTCCCCCCCCCCTTCCCTTCCCACATTATTGGTCTCTTTTGTGTAGTAAAAGTAAATATACATGTGTTGGAGAAGGATTACCGTAGTCAAATCAATTTTCATTTCCACAATTTTAATCACTTAATACTTCTCTCCTCATACGTCTGACCTGCCCACTTTCAAAAGAGCTAAAGCAGGTTAATATATGAATTTACTTGGAGGGCACAAAAAAGATAAGATAAAGCGGAGGGAAACAAATGGCAAATGTGTATATAAGGTTGGTACAAAAAAATGGTCAACAGTTGAAGCCATTAGATCAAAAATGTACCTAGACTTCTCTTCAAAAAATGTTACGGGTTTAATCTTTTTACCGAATAATACTAACTTAATGTAAGGGGAAAGTTATCTCAAGTCCAAAGCAGCTAGCAACTACAAACATTTCTGGAAAAGAGTATTAAATGCCTGGGCTCTGTATAAACATGCTGTTAAAATTGATAGTGTACGCAGATATTTAAAAAACTCAATACTTTGGAAAAAAAACTGATGATATAAAAACAAACAAAATAGGTACCTAAAACAAAGATTAATTAAAAGGGAGGGATGAAAAGGTTATCGTTTTAATAATGACTGTCTAAAACAAGAAACGAGTTTGCCTCAAAATTAGACCTTCCGATTACTCTGACTTTTTGTTATTCTTTGAAAAATGCGCAAACTCCCCATTTCAAATATTCTGGATACTCTACCCAACAATTTCTGACCACACGTACCATCGTCGATGTCCTGTTCCGTCCTTCACCATATTCAAGTATTATTGAAAGATACCAAGGTGCCAGAAAATATAGAGACAATTAATCGCCAAATTTGTAGAAGAACACCTTGCTTAAAACATAAATGGGAAGGCAAAAAGATGAAAACGTCTCCAAAACACAGACAGGGGGGGGAAAATGGGGGAAAAAGTTAATTTAAAAAAACAAAAAAACCGAAAATTAAAAAAAAAATTAATGGTTCAGTATCGTCATTATAAACAGAATTTTTCTGGGTCAAATCTTCTCTTTCTATATGAATATGCGTGAAAATGACTTAGTAGTTTTTGTAACGAAACCGAAGGGGGGCAAACAATACACACATTTATTTCTGAAAACTGTGTATATAAAGGGGTGAAAGTGTTGGAAAAGACTTACTGATATCTACAAATAAACTGTCGTTTGTCTTTAGTTCTCAACAAAGTACCGACCCGCGGGTACCGACGGAACGTTATATACCGATAGGGACATCAAGGTGGGGGCACGTTGCCCCCCCCATCTGCTACGCCACCTGATTACGATAATTTTCACATATATTTATGTCCGCATTATTCGGGCAAGTAAAAGTTGACAAGCTCGCCCGATCACAATAAACTTTATCTGAGCCTTGGTTGAGGTTCTTTGTTTTATAGTTGAGGGGTATTTTTTTTATTTTTTGTATTCTTATTATTTTGTTGTTTTATAGTTGAGGGGGTCTTGTTTTATAGTTGGGGGGTCTTTGTTGTATTAGTTGAGGGGGGGGGGGGGGTCTTTGTTTTATGTTGAGGGGGGTCTGTGTTTTATAGTGAGGGGGGGTCCTTGTTTATAGTTAGGTGGGTCTTTGTTTTATAGTTGAATAGTTGAGGGGGTCGTTATTTTATAGTTGAGGGTTTCTTTGTTTTATAGTTAGGTGGGTCTTTGTTTATAGTTGATGGGGTCTTTGTTTATAGTTGAGGGGGGTGGTCTTGGTTTTTGGGGGTTTGGGTCATTGTTTTTACTCACCCTCATGTGATTCAGCACTCCTATACCCAATAACCTCCGTTACACAGTCACTGTTTATTTCAGTACATTGTTGCTATGGTAGCTAGGGACACTTCTCTCATGGGGGACATTCCGTTTATTTTACACTGGCCATCGATTTACGTAGCGCATGAAAAATGTTTGAGTAAGAGGGCTTAATTAAAAATTATGATCGTTACCAATGAGCCAGTAAACCAACTTGGAGCTGCACCTCCCCCCAAACTATAGGCCCGGACGCTAGGGGGTGGTGGGTTTATTATCTCATGCGGGAAAGAAATTTAGTAGTTATTTTAATGAATAAAAAGCGCATCAATAAGTTAAGCATTACAAACAATAGTGTTCAAAAACACACAGAAAAACACGCCACCGTGGCCCCAGTAGGGGACGTCGTAACAAGGTCACTTGCAGAGGGGGCAATTCTCGGTTTTGCAGTCCGTTGGGGTGGAGGACGATTTTGCAGTTGGCGGTGGGGGCAGATTTTCCCTGTTGGTGGTGGTTTAAGGCAGATTTTCCTGGTTGGAAGTAAAATTGCCTGTGTGAGCTCAGCAAAAAGGGCTCTGATTTAGCATGATTCAAAGTTTTTCCTTTACAGTCAGAGATAACTGGAGTGGCAAACCTGCCCCCCCCGCCTGTTTACGCTATGCACATAAAGTTTGAAAGTTAAATGCTTTTTTTTTTTAAAAACAATATTTAAGTTTTAAATAAGGTTTTATATTTTCTTTTTGGTTGTGTTTTATTATTTTAATTCTATCAAACTTAACACACTTAAGTGTAGATGAGGGGACATAATGTTACAAACACAAATTTAGTACTGGTTAAGACATGGTGGATGGGGGACGAATATATGCCCATACGTTACAGCATTCAAATAGCCTTATCACACCTGAGCCTGATTGTTCTTTTCGAGCGCAAATCTTAACAGCACAAGCCCAGAGGTGCTCACAATACTGCCGGCAGTGCTTGTCGTTTGCCCGGCAATTGACGGTCACATGTAAACTCATCTATAGAACATATTTCACTCCAATAACCCACAACTTTGATGCCTACTTACCCAAAAGGTATGGGTCATCATTGTTGTAGCTTAATTTGGGCAGGGAATGGGAATTATCTGAGCTAACTTGACCAACATATTGCGTATTGTACTTCCTGGGGAGAAAATAAGTCAGAGGGCAGGAGGCCAAATCACACGGAGGGTATTTATTAATTTTCGACGGAAACTCCCCCCCCCCCCCCCATGGTGATCTACATTATTTTAGATTTATAGAACCAATAATGGTGCTAACGCATAAGCTCATATCCAAAACTTATAATACCATTTATACTTCAACATCATACATCAATAAAGAAAAAACGCACAAAGCATTGAAGATTGTACTTGTAAACTGCATACCATTGGCATATTAATTTATTTGCGATTTTCATAGGGGTCATTCCCCATCATAAACTCAATGTACAAATTATAGTTAAGCAATTGAAATGAAAGAGAAAGTTACAGCCAAAAAAAAAAAAAAACAGGGGAATAAAAAATCCACATGCAAGTCTAGGGCCTTTTCCCGTCAATTTTTAATTACTGCTATTATCTTCCCACGGGGGCGCCTCAAAACATCAACAAATGTCACATCATCTATATCACAGTGCTTTATAATAAGGTATGATTTGTTACGGTATTCCATTGTCAACAAGGCCTACATACACTATGAATAAGTGAAAGGGTGATGGACAGTTAAAAACAAATGACTAACGGAAATTTTAGTTTTGAAAAAGTTTAGGGCCTGAGTTTTTTAGAAATCCCGCAAAATTTTAAAGCATCCAAAATCATAATGCATGGCATGCTACAAATATGCACGTATATAGTACTTTATATCTGCTTAAGAAAGCGAAACTCGGAAAATGTTTTTTTTTAAACTCATTAACGTGGGCAACAGAATGAATTCTCATACAACTGCCAGACGTTTGCCTGGTAATATGGATGTGGGAATAGCAATTGCAAGGTGTTTTTCTTGTATTTGTGCAAGCCTCATGTCAAAACAACCAGTTCAACGTTTTTTAATTTTCACGGTGAATAATTAAAGCTAATATACTGGGTTGACCCGCAGACTATGGACTGACCTTACGAATTCTATCTGTGGGATAATTTACGGAACCAGCCAATAGTATAGGAGACATCACAGATATCGGTCATTTAGCAAAAACTAAAGGTTAAGCTTAACACTCAAAAGTAGGAAAATTTAACAAGCTCTCACCGTTTACGACGCTGGCATGAGACTGAATACAGACCTTGACAGTAGGGGTGAACCTGGCTCTTCCATTGTAGGTGCAAGGGGACATATGCCAATAAAAGCATTCAATATGTTAGGTTATGCTGAGAACTCCCTAGCATCTCAATTATAATGGGGTTTATGCTTTGTTCCGTATAGTCTTGATTTGTTCTTTCAATGGCCTTATTCGCTGATGTCGAGCACGTTAGAATAAGACCTTGAACTTTGGTTCGGAGCAATGATCGCATTGATCACATACAATTCTGCGGCATATCATAATAGGAAGAGCTGCAGTAAACCAATGGATAACTAACGTGCACTACATCAGCGAATATACCAGGTGACTTGTGGTCTCAGAATGATCATCATGGTGTCTTGTTTTGTATTTTCATATAATTTTGCCACCCTAAATGAATAGTTTATAGAATATGCTTAATTGTAACATTAGGAGAGAACGTTCATTGTGACCGTACAGTTGAGTATATACCCATTTTTTTGCTGAAAATGATAGATTAGGGTGTGTAGAATAAGAATCGTCGGGTGCCACCTGGCCTCCTTGGGCGTTTTGAGAAAATTCAAGATGGCGTCGACATTAATGATAATTATCTCCCGATTAATCTATTCAACCCAAATTATCAAATAGGCGTTACTATTTTTTTGATATAGGCCCTACTAGAGGATCCGATAAACAGGTGTATGGCACTTGCTAACCTTAAGTCGCACTCATATTCAAAAATGGAAGCCCCCCCAAATCCAATAATTCTAAAGTATGCCCTATAACAGCAAATACCTGCGATAAAAATTAGACATGAAAGTACTTAGGTTATGTTGTTAGACCACAATAAATGTATTTCTGATACTTTTAAAATTGTTACATGACGTCAATCAATATGGCAGCCAAAAATGTTGAACATCTTCAAAAAATTTTACTGACACAAATTTATAAGTATACAGCCTTCAAATGAAATCATGTGTTTAATGACGTTAGAAATGGACTTTGATCCTAACCAATGTTACAACATACATGTCAATTGTTTAATGCGCCAAAATCGAAATAAACCAATATGAGCAAAGTTCTCAAAATACCATAGGAATTACATTTTTTCAACCTAAATTCACTCAATTTATAATTTGACCCAATTTTATTTACGGGATCACCTGGTATACTTGGTTAGGACAAGGTAAATTCAATTGTTTCAGTCACACAATAATTTATACTTGAAGGTTAAATTAGAAATTTGTGTCAAGTATTTTTGAAGTATTCACGTTTTTGGCCTGCCTAATTAGTGACGTCATGTTACAACTTTAAAAGTATCAGAATACATTTATTGTGGTCTTCTAAAACATATCTAAGACTTCATGCTGTTATAGCGCATTATTTTGTAAAATTATTAGATTTGCCTACAGTTGAATTTGAAGTATGGACTTAAGTTCAAGTGCTACTTGTCATTGAATCCTGTAGTATATCTAGTAACTCCATAATTTGAAAATTTAGGTTGAATGAATAGATAATTATAATTATGGCGACGCCATCTTGGTTTTCTCAAAACGCCCAAGGATGCCGAGGGTGGCACCCGGAAGAATTTCTTTCTACACACCCTAATCTATCATTTTCCGCAAAAAATTGTGTATATCTCAACTTTACAGGCAGGCCCATAACTTGGAACCAAGATCTTTCGACAACTAATTAACAGTAGGGGTGGGCTATTAAAAGGATGTTTTAAGATCATTTTGTCCTCACTCTTTGATTTGATTGAGCTTGATCCCTGAGCATTTTGACACCAATTTTGTCAAAAAATAGGCCAAACAATGAGAAGGTGCTGCCCAAAAACAACGCCATTTAAGGGGGTTGAGGGGTCTGAAAATGATTAATTTGTCAATTACTGGACTTATGGCCATATTTTTAGCCAAGTTAGGGTTAATTTTTATGTTTTTGAGGTCAGGAATATTTGAGGAATTTCGTCAGGTTTTGATTTGTTTGTTTTCATAAAATTAGCCATTTTACTTAAAATAAGCCACGGGGCGCTTTGCGGCCACGCCCTAACCCTACTGATTTTTAGATATTTTCTATGTAGGCATTGGAAGAGATAAGCCGTCGTATTAAAGTATATTCATAAATTTTCAGCACATAGCTCTTTTTGTTTGGTCACGGTGCCAGTTTTTATAATTTGGCAATTGTATTGAAAATATAGGGTGTGCAAAAGTTCGTTGACCTACACACAACCCTATGCCACAAAATTGTGTAAATGATGCATTTCCAATTAAAACTGGCTGGCCACAGCGAAACCGTTTAGTTTAAAGAGCTAAAAATTCTTGGCAGTAGGTACTATCATTTATTACCTTTAGGACAAGTTTTCAATGATTGCAATCAGAAGGCGCGCCGACCTTTTAATGGCAAAGGCACCCTCATAGCTGAACTTGATTTGACCAAAAATTCGCCCATTTTACGAAAAGCGGTAGATTGACCACTGCTGCGGGGAACATTACAAATGGATTCTTTGACCTCAAATACTATGTTTAGACACCAACGTGGATAATAAACTGTTCATAATAATTACAGTAATTGAAAAAAATTAGCAATTTTAGACCCCCCTCAGACCCCACTCCCTTAAATGGCGTTTTGGGCGGCACCTTCTCATTTTGACCGATTTGACAAAAATGGTGTCAAAACTGCTCAGGGGATCAAAGCGACATCAATTTACAGAGTGAGACAAATGACTGAAATATCATCATTTTTCTCCCCCTGTATAGCCACCCTCTATTAAACAGGCTTTAGTATTCTTTACTGCATGTACCTGCCTGCCCTGATAAAGGGAATATTTACATGATTTCATGAAAGTTTGATGCATTTTATTTAACTCTTATGTGTGTAAAAGGATCTATTGCGCACGTCACTGCTTTAAGTTGTAAATTCTCTAAATGTCCAAGAAAGTCTAAGAGACTTATACATGTAGCGACCAAAGCTGTAAAATCATCTAGGGGCCTAATAGTTAAAATTTGAATCCATTATAAGTCTTGGGAATTAATGAGTCCCGTCGAAATTGACGTTTTTATTCTGCAAATTCATCCATTTTACTGAATAAAACAGGATTTAAAATATTATCGTATTTAATAACAGAAATAGAGACCCTAATTTCCATGTCCATGTAAATATAGTGCAGATTAGCACGCAGAGAAAATAAAAGTGAAAACTCAATATGGTCCTGGACCATAAATATCGGCCAGAATCTTCACACATGAGCATGGACATAGAAGGTAAGGACCTAAAACGGAAAAAACAATTACTAATTGAATTACCCATTCAGACAAAAGTTATGGCAATTGAAGTGTAAGACCCGACGTCTGTGATCTACATCTCTTTGCCGCGATCGATGAGTAAATCGGTTTTACTAAGTACTTTCTGAAGAGCGATATTTTGTCTTGGATGGGCAGGGATGATGATCAAAAGGTAAAGATGTAACTGTCTTCTGGTCTATATTTGCCAGTTGTCAGAGATATCACGTTGTCCAAACATTCGGTCATTATAATCTGAACAGGTATGACCCCCCCCTGTCCTGAACCCCCCCCCCGAAGTATAACACGGCTGCCCTTGCCCCCAACCCTTATACAAACCGAACCAATATGAATACCTTTTGAATTAATGAAGACGCTATTTTGAATGTTCAATTTAAAAAAGAGCCGGGAATCACTCATTTGCGTATTAGTTGAAATGAAAAGCTTTGAAATCGTAACCTGTGAAATCGGCAAGTGCATGGTCACAAAGATATCTTTTAAAATCAATGGAGTATGGCTAGTTACCATCATCTGAAGAGGACACGCATTTATTGTTTATTTACTTTATTTCATAAGCTCAAGCAGTGGGTGAGTAATGTAATCAGGGACAGACTGAGTAACATGGATGTTAATCTCAGCGTACAATGGATAGGGTTAACCTAATTATTTTTTGTGGTGCGCCTTTTTAAATCCAATAAATCTATTGATATTTTCCTGGTAAGTTAGCCTCCTCTCCATGCTACAGGAACGGCTTGGTCACAGGGTGGAAGATCGCGTTGGGAAAATACATATAAAGAAAAATGTGCGCTCACCGGGATATTGTGACCCCGGGCTGTAGGGGTATTTGGAAAGTTTGAAGTACACTCAGTTTCCATCAGGGGTTTCCATAGTTGTTGGTTGAAGGTTGCATGATGTCACCAAATGAGAAATACTTTAGAAAATGCCGAAAAACTCCACTCAAATCGTAGCTGCCTTTGCGGTAAGCTACGACTGTAAAAAATAAGCTTGCATTTTGGGTGATTTTGGGACCCAAAGAATTGTTAAAAAAAATTGGAAAATGATTTGAATATGTTTCGACTACATTTGTGTGATACCTTTTAACAAAGTGTCTGATATGTGGCCCAGCGTCTCTTCATGTAATTTCAGCTCAAAACATTGTAACGGTGCTCAAAAAGAAGGCAAGGCGAACAATTGACTCCAGTTTAAAAACAACTCGGACGCGTGGATAAGTTTACCCCAAGGCATGAACATTGACCATATCAGGGGTGTATCGTGTAACTATAGTCGGAACCTAGCATAACTAACCTTTGCTCGCCCTTATAATGAGACTAAAATATGGGTTACATTAAGCACGCTATTTACTTGATTTAAATTTAAGACTGTCACTTAATTTAATCCCCCCCCCCCCCCATTTCACAATTCCCGGAAGTGGACCCAAAAAATTATGATTCAACATTCTTCAAACCTTAGAAAAATATCTTCAAACCTTCTTCCCCGAACTTCGAGAATATGATTATCCTCCTTTATAATCCTACTGACTATGGCCATTATCAGTGTGCCCTTGATTTTACTACAAGCTTATTGTGTTGATTTGCTGACGACAGTTCTCCTAACACCAAACTATGGCTTCCCAGCAGTGAAAGCAATATTGGAAGATACGAATTTTAGAAAGTGCCTTGATGTGTTTCTAGACAGGTGTCGTGAAAAGGACCCCAGCTAACGATGGTTAACTGGTATTGTTCAGATCCACAAGAAAATATCATAAAAGTGTGGATCTATCTACTAACGGACTTCTGAGGGCTCTAGGCTTTGGATTGTGGAGCCGGATGTATCCTCCTCTTTTGAAAGTCATCATTAATTTGTCATTGAGTCATCTGTTTTACTATGTAATCCATATTTTGGTCAAGCGTTTCCATATTCCCGGATTTCTGAAGTTCCTATGTACATTTTTTTTTAATTTTTGGCCTATGGTTAGGGTAGTTTGTTAGTGTAAAGGCCATAAATAAAAAGACTTTGTTTTCCTGTACAAATTTTAATGAATGGGGGGGGGGGGTGGGCTAATGGAACTCTTTCCCAATTTGATAATAAAAAATAATAAATTAAACTATGCTGAGACATAACCAAGGACCGTTTAGGGTAGTGTCTAGCTATGTGGAGGCTATTTAGGACAGAGCTAGTATTGGAAACTGGTCGCACGCAAATTAGTAGCTTGCTTTTTGCACGATTTCAGCTATCATTGGATTAGTGATTTGAGCCATGACAAAGCACGGAAAGAAACCAGGGTAATAATCATAAGTTTAAAACAAATAGTGACTGCCTGTATTCGTGCAATAGTAAAAAATATCTTTCGATTAAAGTGACCTGTTCCATTACACGTTTACTATCACACTATTGGGTAGTCAAAATGTTGGTATACATTGCACTATACATTGCACTATTGCACTGTTGGAGAATTGCACTCATGGGCAGTAAAATCTTTGTATAATAGTGTATTAAAAACTAAGCTCCAATTAAACTTCGAGCTTTGAATAAGAAACAATGTGGATTAGAGAACGTTGTTTTAAAAAATCGATCGTCGTGGATTTCCATTTGTAGCAAATGCACTTTTTTGCTAATTAAAACAACTGTTCCTCACAAAAGGAGATGTCATCTCTTACTCGCAGCAACATTGTGCTTAATGATGTTGCAATATAAAGTGGCATTGTGTCCCCACCGAACGAGTTCGGAACGGAGGACTATGAACTGAGCAGCGCTCCGTTCGTCCGTCCGTTAGTCCGGGATAAAAAATGTTAACCCATGTTGACACGATTTTTTATCTGGAGTTCCGTAAGGTCGACACGATGCAACTTGGTGGAAAGAAGCGGGTGGTTGAGTTTTGATCTGATTAGATTTGGCGGGAACAATATGATAAATTACGTATCTAATTTGCATAATGTATGAAAAATTTTCCTGCCTGCATGTACAAGTTTTTCTGGAATTCTGTACGGCGTTCTATAAATGATGTTAATTTAGTGGCAGGGAAGCAGGCTGACGATTTCTCAACATGATAGATTTTGGGCGTATTTCGGGCAAATTGAGTAAATGGCAATGATCTAATTATTGCAAAACTCAAATTCCTGCCACTGCATAAAAGAATATCCTGGGGCAATCATCTGTTTTGCATATGAAGTATGTTTTATGCGGTCGTGTTCAAATGAGCTAATTAAATATGCATAATTGCTGTATCTCTTAAACGTACGTCGGATATCAAATATTCCTTCACTACATGAGACTATTATGCCATAGGGGATTTGCAATATGAAAGTAAAATGTGATCTATGCAGGCATATGTAGCAAATGAGCCTATTTAATATGCCCGATGCTGCTCTGTAACGGTACATCGGATGTGCCAAATTTTCTTCGCTAACATGAGATACTAGGCCATAGGGAGGGGATGGGGTGTTGCGGGTGTTGTGAGGGGGTGGGGTGTGGCGGGAGTGTTGGAGAGGTGGTTGATGTTGCAGGATGTTGGGAAGGGTTTGGGTGTTGATGGCTGTTGGGGGAGGGGGTGTCTGTTGCAGGGTGTTGTGGGATGTTGTGTTGCGAGTGTTGGGGAGAGGGGTGGGTTGCAATTTTTGTTGTGAGGGCATGCTGTTGTTGGGGAGTGGTGTTGTGGGGTGTTTGGAGGGTGTGGGATTGGGGAGGGGTGGGGTTTTGGGGGTTTGGTGATGGGTGGGGTTTTTCGTGGTATTGGGGAGGGGTGGGGTGTAGTTTGCATTTACTCATGTTAGTGATCGCGGCATTCGGCGGGGACCTATTTACGCATCGCGTAAATCCGATTTTCGCCTTGTTTAGAATGAAAGGTTAAACCGAATTACATCCATTCCGGAACCAGTAAAAAGGATCTATTGAAACAAACTGAGTAGCCTCTTCTGTGCTGAACCCGCGTCTCAGGTTGAATATCAATTGATTGAATATCATCGAAGTGAATATCCTTGAATTCAAGATCAATACCATATTGAATTCAATATTTCAATATCAATTTCAAATCGGGACCCGCGTCTTAGACAAATATCATTGATTCAATTTTAATCCAAAAATATTGAAACTCATAGATGCTGGTTCTGGTATTACGTATGAATAATAATGTGATTGCTTTGTTGATAATGACTTTTTATTAATCGGTTTTATCCTATTACGGTGCAGTATTTTCTACTTTCCAAATTAAACCCCTCATTTGAGAAGTTTTCTCAACGTCTAGTTGAACGCGAATAAGATCTGTTAACAGAGCACAAGAAAACCGCTTCACAAATCAACCTACACGGGGTAACTTACGACTGGAGAACACAAGACTCTGAAGATTATATGCATAAACACGTGAGAGAAACTGGAAGAGAATCAATTTCATTTAAAATCAGCGTCTTTCATTCACAGCTTGTATCATTTCGCCAACCTTAGTGAATCATGGACTTCCTGTATGATCAACTCGAGTAGGAGGATCATTCATCAATTTGGTGCGCAGGTATGAAAGTGTCAAAATAATGTGTATACACGTTTTCTTTCCTACCACTAGCATGGTGTAAATCTAATGGTAACCCACTGGGTAGTGTGTCCTTTCGAAGTCTGTGCATGCCATGCTGGTGGAAAGTACCTCAGGCTATAAAGAAGTTTTTATTCCTGAAGGGGTTCTTCTAGAAATCGTACATTCTTCTCGACCCATGATTCTAATATTATAACACGACTGGGTGAAAGTGTATAATTAGGGCCCTATGTCTCGTTATCACTTCATGCATGCCACCGAGAATTCCTTAACTGAGGATAATTGGTTGAATAAGAGCGACTGCTCGGTTATGAGTATTGGTGGGATTAAAGAGGTCACTATTCAAACATTGTTGACAACATGAACAGCGCCACCCTGCTTATCTAATTTAACCTTTGTTGGCACGTTTGGGTTATGTGTATAGTGCTTTAACAAAGACATAAAGGTAAACACTTCTCTTAAAAAATCTAAATTACAATTTTCATCCTCATTTGCTTCATAATCTTTTCTAGACAATTAAACTTTGTGCTACATAGATCAAAGTCCATTAGCGAAAATGACGGTGATTTAGTTCGCAATCGTCTTTAGTGGCTCTTGGCGTACTACTATGCACAAGGCAAACACCGCTCACTTCTTCAAAAACATTGTCCCCATCCAATATCCATCTTCCATTTATATGCCGTTTTGCTTGTTCCGATATTCCGTATTTTCCTATTCAGTTCCATAGGCTATCTGAAACCCAATTCCACAAAAGGGCAAAAGGTCCACGTTTTGGTGAATTTTCGCATAAAAAGGTAAAAATTTAAAGAAATTTTTACAGGAAATCCACGTTTTTGGTTATGAGATGTTCAAAAAGTATATTATTATCATTATACATTTATATTTTGTGTAACAATTCAAACTCAGTTCCATTTACACATAAAGAAGCCGGATTTTTGACTTAATCAGTGTAGTTTAATAGATGCAAATGCATTGGCCCACCATTCAAAAAAACTTTGTTTTTAAAAAATGTAGGGCGCACCCTCTACAAAATGTGGGAGTGTCTGACGGGAGCCTAATATACTCGACGACATCTTCGTGATCTGGTAGGAAATGTATAAAAGCCAATATTCATAGTATTGATAATTAGTGTTGTAGTGGTAGAGTAGTGGTTGTTGTTGTTCAGCTTTGATCCCATGCATTTATTAACCTACAGGGTTTATGTACCAAAATGTATCTGATTGGATAGTGTAACGTGTAATTTGTTCCAGAATCGGCTATTGCAGCGCAGATATCTTCCCTCGTACCACAAAGATTCAACGTGTTTCTCCTATCGTCACTTATCGTACTCGACACCTACCTAGATTCCAAAGGCATTCCGTATGATTTGTACAAGCGGAAGCAAGCCTGAATGTTTCGGTGCCTTGGAACGAGACAGAGCGTCCGCTGAGGAAGCATCTCTTCTTCTGGATTTTCTAACACATATACACGATTCGCTAGAGCACCATTGGTACAATGCATTCGAGAGGATGTTTTTTAACAATCCGTGGCTGAAATGACAGATGCATCGGGTAACCAGGAAGTGGATCAATCTTCTCACGTCATAGTTGTACTCACTCTTCTTATGGTGGGTTTAGCCGAAAGACCATAGAAGCAATAAGAACCACTCTGCACCTGGTGAGTGATTAACATCAGTAAATACACATTTGTCTGGCAAACACAAACCCTCAAAACCTTAACCCATTTCGAAACAAAAATGGTCCATGAGGTTATACCACCAATAATCACTTCACAGTATTAGTCTATGGAAAAAAAATGGCAATTTTTTGAGCATGTTTATTTCACATTTAAAACTCTCAGAGAGGCGGGAACTACAACAGTAGTACTCAAAAGTAGAAAGCTTAAATTACCAAATAGCCAAATTTCAAACTTATGGTGACCAGAAAAAATGTTGTAGGTACGAATCTCCAAACTCCTAGCAGTCAGGACTGCCCAAAAAAAGACTGCTCTATAGTCGCTACGGTTAGTAGTGGCAAATCGATGTGAAACTGATAAGCGCGGAGTCAGTTGCCTCAAAATTTTTGTCCAAAATTTTTTATTTTTTTTATTTTTTTTAATAATATTAATATTGACAAATCTTGAAATTCCGTTACTTTCTTAATATAACTAGTGTATTTCAGAGAATTTGAATCGTTTTTTTTTAATGCCATGAAAGTAGTCCACCCCAGCTTTGTGATTAACGGGCAAGGCCAGTTAGGTTGGTGTGTAACCACAAGCGCGGACAGATAAAAAATTACGTTGTATGGACTGGCCAAATTCATAACTGAAAGCTGTACGGCTACATTTTAAGTAGTTTTAGTGGTTAGAAAGTCGAATACATGAATGCTATTTAAATGACTCTGTATCTGTTTTAATAGGTGGCAACGGAGATTTCAAATAACAGATGTGGCTAAAAAAATGAAAAATATGATTTTACACTGGTCTCAAGCTTTGTGTCAAAAAACATTTCCATCTGACAAAGGATTAAGTTGACTGTTCTGTAGTACACATATTGTGAAATTTCTATTTCATATGGAAGTAAATACGCGAAAAATTCGCCTATGTTATCTATTTGAATATAAGCATGTACAAATCATCTTTTCTTTTATTTTAGACGTTAGGAAATCTACTGAGTGTCTAATCTATATGGAAAAACTACATTCACAGAAAATATGGATGACTTGAAATCTCTGCCGTGCACCCTTTAACTTTGGTTTTCAAAACACAAATTTACTCAAAGACACAGCCAACAGTTTTGTTTCTTCTGAGTTAGGAGACCCAATTAACAAAGCAGGAACTGTTTAATGGTAGATGCTATTCAGCAGCTACCCGTTATAACTGACTCAATGTATACACTGCATACCAGTGCTTTATACAGCAGGTACAGTGGAAACGGTTTAATGTTCCTTAATTATGTACACGCGTATTCCACCCATGGATTAGTAATGTTTCTCTTTACTCTAATCATAATGAACATACATTTTATTTAAAAAATGCCACAGGGTGGATCGAAACTGTGATACTCTGCATTAGAATCGATGCTCTTATCATCTACACTGGCGAGGGAGGATGTGGGAGATGGTTGGTTTAATCCTACATAACGCTTTACGGAATAAAGCGATAATACTATTGTGATACTGAATAGCACTGTATGCAGTGTATCATTGAGTCCGTTGATAACAGGTACCTGCTGAATAGAAATAGCCGTACCAGTTATAACCTGTTCTGCTATGTGAATGGGTGCGGGGTGGTTTGGTGGTTAGAGAATATGCATGAATCAAGAAGCAGTTTGAAATTATGATATTGATAGAAAGAGATTGCCTATAAAGTAATACGAAATGATTTTATCCTTAGGTGGTGAAATGATCGAAGTTATAATAATGGCCAGCATTATTTCATCATTTACTAATGTGAACATGAAGTTTGTCTCAATAAAAACAACCCAATGTAAGGTGTAACCTCAGGCCCATTACGAGTGGACCATGTTGTGGAATTAATCTTTGTAAACATTTTACTCAAAATGAGATAAGGTAACACTCTTAAGGCTCCAGGGGAGGTGGCAGTTTGTGGCAATTTCTGGAACAAGGATGCTGACATTACTGCCAGGCATTTACCAAAATGGAAAAGCCATGTTGTCATAAGCTCACAACGACCATGCCTATTGTATATGTGATAATCCCGACTAATCCATTTTCCCTTGCCAGATCAATTGTATACAAGCATAAAGTACAATGCCTGGATCCCGGTTGAATTCTTTCTTTTGAAGTGTACACGGGAAACATGCGCCACATTGCAACATTCAAACACTACACAAAAACGCCGAATGGAACACAGTGCAACTTGCATGGTTCCGTGCCCCATGTCAAAATTGAACCATGGCGATGAGTGGTAAAATTAAATAAATCCCAAATGCGTTACCCGCATATCCAGAAACTGGTAACACTATGATTAGAACAGGGACCATAATGTTTGGAAGGTAAGCTTGCAAACCGCTACAACCGGCACTTTATGCGGATCTGTGCAAGTAAATTGTCGGTTTTCCCCAACAATCACGCTCATAACACGAATGACGTAATCGTTTCTTACCTGTCGTTAACTCAACGGCCGCGTTAACAATGTTCCCGGGTAACTTTAACTTTGAAAAAAACAACATTACACTTTTTTAACCCAGTGCGCTCTGAACCTAAAGACAGAGCGAGACTGGGGAACAGTCTACTTTTTGACATAGAAAATCTCAACATATAAAATAATACTGTGCCAAGAATAGTCCCACTCAATCTACGGTATGACCATGGACAAAACTGCTACAAGTTTTCTTTTGTACAAAAAACCTCCCGAAACAGATCAAAAGGTAGAATAAGGAAAAATGCCAAGAGCATGCTAATTTGCATAAAACCTATGTGAATTTTGCCAAATATTGTGGTTTTATACAAGATATTGAAAAGGGACGACCGATTTTAAGTAATAAA
>JAMKCH010026146.1:0-31893 GCA_023653785.1 Ophioderma brevispina
GACTAAAAGGACTTTTGCGATAACGCGAAACTACTGAACTGTACTAGCAATTATCGTGTCGCCAAGATTTTTATGTGGACCTTATTCTACAGAGACTGGTGCGCACCCAACAAGAACTTTGAACTTTGAAATTAATGGGATGATGGGTTTTAATTTTGATTTTTAAGTAGGTAAGAAATATAATAATTTTGTGCATTGCTAATATTGTATTTCGTGATTAATGATTGATCAGATTTAATTTATGTATTAAAATCATTGTTTTGAATTTACATCTTGGTCAAGTCAATCTTCTTACAAATAGTCATTGTGAATTTTCTTTTATGAACCACGGGAGGTTTATTTTCTTACCTTGGGTACGTCCCGTAACAGGTGTAAAAGGAGATAAAGGACTGGCAGAAACCATAGTCCGGGCTCCTTACACGACAACGGAATAAAGCGTGAAACTAATGCTGCGTGAAGAGTCAACTTTATCGATTGCCCTATTGTTCACCATTGTTGGCGAACTGTGAGACCGGAGGACTATATCTCCTGCCACACCGGATCCCGGTGGCCACTCTATACCTAATGCCCAACAAAATAGTAAGACTTGCGTGCACTGGCATCTCCAGCAAAAGATTATTCAATATTCACTCCCTAAAACTATTGCGAATTGTAACAGTACGACAAGTTGACCATATGACTTTGCACCAAGTTATTGGCTCAAATTTAAAATTATAAATCATTTACCAATACGCAATGCAGTGTCAGCACATGAGGTGGTTTGCCAACTAGAGCAAGTTATTTTTGTACGCACTATAGATATCGTTAAATTTGTTGTTTTGCATGTACTAGCCATTATTCAAATTGTAGAAAAGATACTGAAGAGGTACACGTTTTCCATTGCGCTGAAAACTGTTTGTCCTTCAGAGCTCCTGCTTTTATTAAAGTGAATCTCAGGGATTGAACAAAATCAATTGGGACTCAAGAATAAGACTTAATTTCTCCAAAATAAACACTTACTGCATGTTGATCAATCGCAATCAATAACTGTTCATGGCCACCTGCATTCTTATTCCAAACAGCAACAAAGGCCTTCATTGGTTCCCAAAGGTTACCTACGATATTTAATCACTTAGCTTGATTTTAAAAGAAACCAATTGCCCAAGAGTGCCGAAATTGGCGTTTTTACTTCACTAGTTTTGTAATAAAAGTAGGGTCCTACAGGAAAGACATACACTTAGCGGAATTGCCAACCTCTATTGTGATAGGTTATACTGAAAGTTTTATTTACAATTTTATCATCTGGTTGAATCATTGTGAGGCATGGAGGGGGAAAGCACTCACGATGAAAGCTGTTATGGGTACGTGCCACTGTGGTGCCACCCTTAAGACCATACGACCCTGTTTTTAGATCCATAGATTTTAAGTGTATTTAATAATAACTTCCAAAAATCTTGCCCACCATAATTACGAGATGAGCACCTACAGCTACACACGCACGCCACACAATCCAAGCTGGCAGAAAGTGGGTTCTTTTGTGATACTTAAAGCAATATTGGCACATTTTTTGAAGAGCGCCCCCAATTTTCAAAATTTGATATTTTTGCACAGTTACGTTGGTAATTGTCTAGGAAACTATACCTGCGAACGAGAATGCTAAAAAATGCGTATTTATCACAAAATAAGCGATTTTGTAATTAGAATTGGGATCCCAGATTGGACTTAACGGCAGAGCTGGAAATGCTACGTTTATGTCCGTCCATGATGAAAAAAAAAAAAAAAAAAAAAAAACTTAGCTTGATTTTAAAAGAAACCAATTGCCCAAGAGTGCCGAAATTGGCGTTTTTACTTCACTAGTTTTGTAATAAAAGTAGGGTCCTACAGGAAAGACATACACTTAGCGGAATTGCCAACCTCTATTGTGATAGGTTATACTGAAAGTTTTATTTACAATTTTATCATCTGGTTGAATCATTGTGAGGCATGGAGGGGGAAAGCACTCACGATGAAAGCTGTTATGGGTACGTGCCACTGTGGTGCCACCCTTAAGACCATACGACCCTGTTTTTAGATCCATAGATTTTAAGTGTATTTAATAATAACTTCCAAAAATCTTGCCCACCATAATTACGAGATGAGCACCTACAGCTACACACGCACGCCACACAATCCAAGCTGGCAGAAAGTGGGTTCTTTTGTGATACTTAATTAACAGAATAAAGTGCACCCAATCATAAATAGCTCCGCTATGAGACAAGTTGGAATATTATGCTCTGGGATAAAATCTCAAATCTGTTACATTTTGCCCTCCAACTATGCAACAAAATGCCAAATATTGTAAAATAAGGCAATGTGAACAATTTGACATCAGTTTCAACAAAATCTGTGCATTAGGCAAGTTTCAACATTAAAATAAAGCTTAACAGATCGAAACCCTGACAAAACATTTTTCCATATAACGAAACTTAAATTTTCGAAAATTTTTCAAAATTTAACCCTGTATTTAACCCCTCATTTTACCAAATTCCTTACATTTCCCAGAGGTTGTACCCCAAAATACTGATGTCAGCATCCTTCGAACTATAGAAAAAACATCCTCAAAAAACCTTCCCAAAACTTTGAGGTGACCCTCAAATATTTAAAATGCTCCAATACCTCTCAAATTGGTGACTTGCCATTTGGTCTATTCCCACTTGGTCTAATGGCCATTTTGGCTAACTCCAATTGGTCTAATACCATTTAGTCTAATAACCATTTAGGCTAATAACCATGTAGTCTAATAGCCATGTAGTCTCATATAATTGCTCTTAATATCAGATCGTCTAATATCCATACTGTCTACAAACCCAATTTGGTTAATGCCATTGGTCACTAACCCATCTAGTCTAATATTCATTGGTCAAGTATCCATATGGTCTAATAATCCATCTGGTCTAATACCCATTGGTCTATTACCCATTTGGTCTAATACCCATTTGGTCTAATATTTCATGAGTCTAATGTCAATCTGAGCCAATGGGTATTAGTCCAAAATAGTATTGTACAGGGTACATTAGACCAATGGATATGAGACAAATGGATATTAGACCAATGGATTATTAGACCCAAGGGGGTGAAGCCATTTCAAAACCAGTCGGCGCTGACATGTTTGAATATGCACGGAATAATTATTAGTTGGGTTGCTTGTATACACACATATGTCAATCGATACAAACAATTCTGGCAAAATATCAGTTGTGGGATGTGGTGTGCTATTGGGTGGTTTAAATTTTCCTACCGATGGCCACACAACGAATGAAATGACACGTCAGTCGTTTTGATTTAATTAAACCGCCTCAATGAATACATCTTTTCACCTACGCGGCGCATGCATTATGGGAAAAAGAGTATGAGCACAATGCTCCAGGTGCAATATTATTACACCTGGCCACCTCTAACACAGACATTCAATTTGTATCAATACCGATTCTGTAGATGCAAAGCGGCACCCACAGTGGTGGAAAGAAGCGGAGGCAGCCATGCACTTTCTATTTTTGGTACTCTATTGTTTTCTTTGTGGTTGGCAAATCATGCGAGACGATGAATTTATAAGAGACGTAATGCTTTACCTCTCTATCTATAAAGAACCCTTTGATTAGACAGGTGGATTAAACCAATGGGTATTAGACCAACTGGATATTAGACAAAATGGATTTAGACAAAATGGATATTAGACAAAATGGGGAATTAGACCAAATGATGTTTGTGGTCATTAGACCAATGGTAGTAGACGAAATGGATTAGACTATATGGATAATAGGCTCATGGCTAAGAGACAGTTGGTTGTTAGATAAATTGGATGTTAGACTTAATGGTTATTAGACAATTGGTATTAGACAATATGGGTTTAGCCCATTGAGTTAGACCCAAATGCTTTTAGACCAAATGGGCTTAGACCAATGGCAATAAACCTCAAATTCTCAATCTCGCATCAAGGAACAAAGTGTCACTTGTCAGTGTCTTCAAAAGGTTTGTCCCAACTAAACAGGGCAAAACTACGGTATGGGTCAAAGGTCACAAAATCAGTTCTTCAGGAGTCATGTTATCAATTGCCAATTTAAATAAAAATACAGCGTTCACCAACAGCATTTATTGTCCGCTGTTGTGGTTTGTGCATGGGGACAATGGGCACTACCAAAGGGACCATGGTATCAAAGTGTCATGAAAATTGAGCAACACAGTGGAACACAAGCAATTCAATGAATTGGACTCATTTTGGTTCCTGCACTCAAATGACCTTTCATCCCACTCTTGAGGGGAACTCGTGGGGCAAGTGTGAGATTTGACCACCACTCATGCTCATGGAGTATTATGTTGTGGCCGACCGTTCCAGAGCGGAGCTATTATTATATTAAGTGCTGATCACAATAGCAGTAGGAGTATTCATAAATGTTATCAAAAGTTAGAATTGCAAATCTGGCACACCAAATCCTTGTGGTTTTGTGGTAGGTAGCTGAACTTCATATACAGTTGGTCACAGGTCGTATCTCGATAGCCTCTTAAATATATAAAATTTTCATTAGTTTGTTCAGGTTGGAGGGAAAAAATTCTAAGTCCAAAAAAAAAGATAAAAAAAATAGCGATGCCCTTTGAGGTTAGTGATGGAGACCTGCTCCTGAGCATGGGTGGTGGTCAAAAATGGTAGAATGTGTCATATAGAAGTCCCATTGATGCAAATGAGTATTACCAATTGATTCCGTCATGTGCTGTATGAGTTGTGCTTGACGGAATGAATGGCATACCTCATTTGCATCAATGGGACTTCTATATGAACGTCTACCC
This sequence comes from Ophioderma brevispina, assembly GCA_023653785.1. Lineage (NCBI taxonomy): Eukaryota > Metazoa > Echinodermata > Ophiuroidea > Amphilepidida > Ophiodermatidae > Ophioderma > Ophioderma brevispina. The sequence continues at coordinate 4,801 of JAMKCH010026146.1, forward strand.
AAAACTACCGCGTGACAAATTTGTGGCCACTACGCAAGGACCTTATGACAAGTTCCATGGAAAGTATGCATGTATGTGGAAAACGGTCCTAGCGTACCACCAAGGAAGGGTGAACATTTGGGTTACATTTTTTAAATCCCCCGGTGATTGCGAGGGCGAGGTTGGCCGAGCGGTCTAAGGCAATGGACCCGTGGCAGGAAACGATCAACCGAGTGGCCCTGGTCGAGCCCTGTGAGATTGGGTTCAGGTCATACTAAAATAGTTACTAAGGGCGGAAATTGCATAAGCACAGAGCATTAATAATTGTAGTCTGAATATGGAATTTCTCCCTGCTCCACCATTAGGTGAATGTGCAGGTATTGCAATGGGTGCCCGGCAACCTATGGTTCAGAGAGTCATGAAAAGCTGTGTCCCGTGAGGCAATCATGAGCAGTAAAAAGTTGAAGGACTCATTAACGAGTAGGGGCTATCTTTTAGGTTGTTACCTGCACTCATCACTCTAGGTACTCTTTACTGGAGGATTAAATGACCAGATACAGATGATGCCCTCTTGCAGGCCGACACAAAAATAGGCTCAATTGTCCCGGCTCCTGCTCTAGATTAACATTTGACCCCAAAATGACTGTTGACCTAATAATTTTAGCGGCACTGGCCAAATTTTCAGAAAAATATAAATTTCAATTTGCTCGCAAATGATAGTCGAGGCCATTAGGAATAATAGGATATATTTACACTTTAAAATAACATACCCATAACAGATAGGGACATTAATAAGAGGCTAAAAGACAAACTTAAGTTGCCGTAACTTTAATCAAAAAATTGTGTTCTATTATCAGAATATCAGACTATCACTTGCTGATATCAAAACCACAAAGGTTCCACAGACCGTCAAACAAGGTGCACGCGTGAGATTCAATCTAGGTGCATTTTCTTGTTACATGTATTTCCGCGCGTCTGACTGAATTTAATGTCGCCAGCGACATCAATCATGAAATGTTCTGAGGTAAAGGGCTTGTATATAAAAGCTTTAAAACCACGCAAAAGTCAATTTTGAAAATCTAGAGGGTGCATTTTTTTCAAATGTGCGGTATCTCTAAGATAATGAGATTTGACCACTACTTATGCCTCTGGAACATAAGTTGAGAAATCATTGCGCCAGAGTGGTTAATTCATTATTTTGAGTGGTGATCGCAATAGTTATCAATTTATGGCCAAGAAAAAAAACTGTCTCAGAAGACTTGCCATTTGTTTAAAAGGTTATTTTAGCGCATTTTTTATTCTTTACTCACTTCAAGATTTTTAAATTTTCAGAAATAAAATGAAAATTTGGCTGCAAAGCAGCCGAAAATATCGGAAAAAGTGGACCAAAATTGCAATAAAAAGGTTTAAAAAATCCCGCATTTTGGTAAAAAAAAATTAAAGTGCATTTTGCAATTTTCACATTTCTTCTGAGGCAAACTTGTGTTTTTTTTGCCTATTCCACAAATGGTTAGTAAGGATTAGAATTGCAAATGATTTGCAATTCTAAACCTAAGGCGGACTGGTAGGCAAATACGCAAATCCGGCACGGCGCTCCTTGCCTGTCATAGAGGAACATAAAGCTGCAAAACATTTCCAATCGATGAGACAATGCAATTTACGAAACACTTTGTATTACATATTTATTTTTCAATCATCATTACAGTACATTTGATACAATTAAGATACGAGTACCTCAATGACCCAAAAAGTTGTATAATTCATAACATTAGTATCGTAGAAAAAGAATCAAAAATAGGTTCATTCGGCCTCCTCCTAACCACTTCCATCGTATCTGACAATTTGGAACAAAATAATGAATAGATAAGTGTCAAATTTACAAAACTCCCTTTCATCTACAAAACTTTTCTGATTTTGCAACTGTTGTCTTCTCCACTCACACATTCTTGAATATGAATAATACCCGCGTAAACATATAGGTTGGTATTCTGAAAGGGAGTCTAACTTTAGACCTGGGTTTAAACCAGGGTTAGTCCTACAAAAGGGGACTTTTTTTCTTACAACATACTCTAAATCCATGAGAAATTTTCTCACCCGTTACATTTAACTTTCACGGTATTTTGAAAGGAAAAAAAGTCCCCTCTTGTAGGACTAACCCTGGTTTTAACCCAGGTCTAAAGTTAGACTCCCTTTCAGAATACCAACCTTTCATGGCAGAAATCCTGGTGTGCAGATACGCTTGCTTGTCATCAAATAAAACGCAGTCTGGTCGTTTTCATTTCACTAATGTGAATTTCAAGGCTGGTATTCTGAAAGGGAGACTAACTTTAGTCCTGGGTTTAAACCAGGGTTAGTCCTACAAGAGCGGACCTTTTTCCTTTCAAAATACTGTGAAAGTTGAATGTAATGGGCGAGAAAATTCCTTATGAATGGGCCGTTCCAACCCATCCATGAGGAATTTTCTCACCTGTTATATTTTTAGAGTATGTTGGAAGGAAAAAAGGTCCACTCATGTAGGACTAACCCTGGTTTAATTCCAGGACTAAAGTTAGTCTCCTTTTCAGAATACCAACCTGTATGTATGGTTGCATTGACTTCTACAAGTATAACATTACCTCCCAAATAGAAAACTCAAGATTGTAATTGGTCAAACTGACATGATCCTAACATTACCTCCCAAATAGACGACTCTTGCGATTGGTCAAACTGACATGATCCACCAATTGTTATTTCACAAAAATGAAACCATAACCAGATACTAAAATCTTCATAACTGTTCTTTCAGGTTTATTATTTAAGAATCGCCACACACTGCTACAAATGCCTTCGAGTGAAACAATTTTATCCGTCACAGCTTGAACAAGCTGGCCCAATCCAAGGTAAAGCACCACACTTGACCAAAAATCTATTAATACATTGCATGATTAATAGTTATTATTACTGGTAGGTAGCTTCCTTTACATTGTTATGAATACATTACGATTAAAGAGATGCCACAAAAGGATGTCAGAAACTCCCAACCAGAATTTTTTGCTATGGCTGCCTAAAGTTATGTTGAAACAGAGGTCTGCATTATCGATACACAGTATGGGTTACTCTTGATCAACATTTTGCAGGTTTGTAATGGTTTTTTTTGCTAAAGTCATATTCAATTAGAGGCACTCTAAGTCAAATAGGAGTAAAAGAATTGAACTTGGCCATTACAAGTTGTTGGGGATACTTGAGTCCCTGGATAACCTGTGCGAGTAATTTTTAGCTGTTCAATGATTAGGCATTTTGCTCTTATACGCTTACATCTTTATTATCATCTGGGTAGAATTAAGTAGTATTATAACTGTTCAGTTCATATGCATACAAAATAATGAACCATTACTGGGACACTCCTACGGCATTACAGTATCCCACTGTAATTTCGAGGGCCTACATCCATGATACCGCTACTCCAATATTCAAAGACCTATCAGGCTTGTAATACACATGAAAAAGCTGAACGGTAAAAATGGGGATGATTAAAATCGCCGATTTGTCATGGTCCGAGGATTGGCAAGTATCGCGAGCGTCTTAGCTCAAAAAAGCTACAGGCGCTGAGCAAGAGAGGCGGACCATTGTAGACAAAGTATGGAAGTTACAGAACTGGGCAACAGGTTCCCTATGTATACTGCACTCCCCTGCAAAGGGCGAAAGGAACAACGAAGGGTGCCGCCACCACATTCTTACCAAGCCCCCAACATCCCTCCCCCAACCCATCCCTACCACCCTATCCTAAATAATCACACCTCTCCTCCTTTCAGTTGAGGGCCTTAGGGCTCGTTAGTGTAAGGCCATAATAAATCAGTCCTGAAGAATTGAAAAAGGGGCATATATACATATGGAAACTTTCTCACAAATAAGCAGTATGGTGAAATATCCTGAAACTACCCTAGAGAAAAGACAACTGTTTAAGTAATATGCCTCCCATTGAATACTGGAATTATAGGACTTAGCCATGGTTTGGTCGTCCATCACATAACATTTGGACACCCCAGATTGGCGTGTTGATGTGACATGTTTTTCCAGATCAATACCTCCACGGAGGCACATATTCTTTCAGTTGTGCTTTCCAAGGCGTGTACGAATTCATTTCAAAATCTCGCCCAATCTTGGCACCCAAAAGACTGGACATAACAGAGGGAAAAAAAAGTTTTATGCCGTGGTAGCCAAATTGATGGGAAAACTCTTATATGGCGTATCCTTAAGATCATGACCACTTTTATTAAGCCTGTAGAACCCATTTCCTATGGACAACACATTCATTTCAATCATTAATTACAAATCTCAAAAGTACGTTTTATCAAAAAAGCTGCCATCAAATCAAAACAAGTGGTATTACACCACCCCATTACACCACAATAACAATGAAAATCAAATCTCCAATAACAAATAAAGTATCGCTTAAGTTTTTTTCCATCTAGGACAGTATCCAAAACTCTTTCGGCTCTCACCGAAGCATTGTGCCATTCATTTCAATAATAAATCTCTATAAACTCCTTAATAGCATTCTCACAAATACCATATCTATCTCCTTAATTCTGCGTAGTGATATTAACAAAAGTGGATTCTCTGCACTATATACAGGGCTAGCACCCAATTAATAATTGTGAATCATTTAAAAGCTCATGCCTATATTGTACAATAGAACCGTATAGAAACATGCTCATTTGACGGTTTCTGAAATGGAAGAGTAAAAACCCAATCGGAATAGTTTTTTTTGGCCTTTTAGGCAATACTATTGAAATGAAACATTTTTAAAATTAAATGATTAAAACTAAACTAAATAAGAATGAGGAATATAGGATAGAAGTTGTTGTTTTGCATATTAATCCGTGGTATATTGGATGGGCAGTCCCATATTTTTTTACCATCCAATATGACATGACATTCGGCTTAGGCAAAACAACAAATACTATCTTTTATTCTCAATTTAGAGCACTTGCATAAAGCAACCTGTAGCTGGAACCTCTGGACAAATATTGGACAGGTAACGATTGTGAAATGTGATCTGGCCTGATATAGGTGTGGGCAACCTCATGGTGACTGCTGTTACAGTGACAAATTGGCAACATGGGTAGTGTCCAAAGACATTAAGTACATTGGCCAATTGTATGCATGATAATTTACACAAAGTCAAACTCAAACCCAGCCTTCACTTTCGGTCTTCAAGTTCAGTTTCAAACGTGTACAATTTGTTCCATGTTTAAAGGTACATTTTGTGATTGGTTCCGACCTTGCAGTTTTGTGTTATGCGAAAATTATTGTTTCCCACGGTCCCATAGACCACTATGCTGTAATACAAAAATTGCACTAAGATTAGGTACACATGTACTAATGCTAACAGTTCAGATGATATAAAAATTTCAACTTTTTGAGGCAAGTCGGGGGAACAAGGTTGTGGATCACAAAATGCCCCTCTAACTGGTATGTCCCAAAAATGTTTAGTTCCATAGGATCATACTTGTGCCATATTAGCCATTATTTTAAAATAGTTGTAGACTGCAAACACTTTTGAATACTAGTAGTATATGGATGTTCCAGTTTGTCTAGAAATAATATTTATTAGTCTTGTATATGGTTTAAGGTACAGTCCCCACAAGAACTAATTTTACAACCATTTTTTCCACCGTGGGAAGTGAGAGGCTCGCAATGCATTACGGAACACTATGAAAATGGTGAACTGAAATAATTTGAATGCCATACATGTTCTGGACCACAACTCAACATTTACATATCTCCAAAATTATAAATCATTGCATGAGTGCAAGGAACTTGCATTTGGACTAGCTCCTGCGGGTTGTACTTTAAACATGTATCCTCATGAAACTTATTGCCTGTCAATGGCCCTTGAAATTATTCCTGGGGATAACCTAGTCATCCATAACTCTGTCAAGACCCATTGAGAAGACTTGGGCCTGCTTTCTGATTTTGCTTTTTGCTTATCTTTGTCACCTATTTCACAAAGTCAAAAAAGGTCCCGAAACTGACAGCTTGTGAAGTTTTATTTTCAAGTATGGCTGGGCTAATTAAGATTGCATCCCCGGTTTTTAGTTACAAATGATTTCAACACGTATAACATCATCTGCAGCAAAACCAGGGTGGGGAAGCTTTAATAGATAACAGTGCCAAAATGTCAACGATGGCATATGTCACAACAAATTGCACTCAACAGACAAAGCATGATTCTAACTCCCTGGAAAGAATCTTCAAATGGAACTACATTATTACATTAAGGTAGGATCATCGGATAAAATGGTCTTACAGAAAAATGACCATAAAATCAAATCCCCTAAATCAATTTAGTCCAAACTTGACTATGATAAGGATTGAACTTTCCTCCACATATTTTTGAAGTTTCAAGACAGTGCCATTTGTTTTAGTGTTTTTATTTTTTTTTTTAATTCCCTAATTTTTTTCATTGAATAATTTTTCCCAGCCAAAGTGGAAGGTGCTTTTAAGCTGAAACTCCAGGGATGTGTGTATAAACAAAATACCTAAAATCTAAAATGGGAATTTGAAAATGCATTAGATGACATCGCCAAAACCCCTTTTGGAAAAAATTGGCACACATTACACCAATACCAACATTTCATGACAATTTCAACAAGATCTGGGCACGAAGCCGTAGCCGATAATCCTACCTTAACTTATCTCTTTTCAAAACAAAGCAGAACTATGTGAGGTTAGTAATACCTGTTTAATATGTTAACTGGAGGACTTACATTGGTGTCTGTCAACCAATAACCAATTGGGTTTTTAAATAACAGCTCAATATGGTAAACGAGGAGGTATACATAGTTATAAATAACCCACCTCGCTGCTGGGAAAACTCAATTTGGTTGCAACTGTTGACTTTTATTTCGGAGCTCTAGGTTCAGGCCAACTTTGCCATTTTAATAAGATTAGGCAAAAACAAAAACGTCTCAGAAGAAATGTGAAAAATGCATTTTTGACCCACTTTTTTCTGGAATTTTTGTTACGAAGATCTTTCCAGTGAGCAAAGCCTAAAAGAAAACTAATGCGCTAAAAGACCATTTTTAAACAAAATGCATGCGGTCTTCTGACAAACTTGTTTTCTTTTCTTGGTCTTAACAGGGGAGGGCGGCGAAGAAATCCCAATTTCAGACGTGGCCATTGGTTTAACACGTAAAAGCGAAATCTTGACGAAAAATTCTGATTTTTTTATATGTTGTCAAGGAATATTTTCTTATTCCAAAACCGTTGGAGTACTTTTGAATTTTTTTGTATGAATTCGAACAAGGATGAGGTCGTATGTAGGTCATGGGAACACCCATGACCGACCCACATCAAAGCACCTGAATTGGTTTGTGGTTTGCACTCCGTATTGCTGTAATTTCTTTTGACATTTTTGGTGAGTTGCTATAATGAGGCTTGGCCGCCACTGCCTGGGTCTTAATTTTTTTGTTTCAGCAACTTATCTTAAAACTTAAATCAAAATTTGTTGCTACCAAAAAGAGTCCCTTGGTACAATACTTGGCATGAGCTAGACACCATTCTTTCTGAATATGTTCAGTTGATTAATACATAAATACCCACAACCTAAGATAACATTTATTCACATTTGGCTAAAGATTAATTTGAGTAAAATAATACTGTATGCTGATGTTGCTTGAGAAGCCACTGGTAAAATGCCACCAACCAAATCACACAAATTTATAGTGTACGCCACTTAATTAAAGTGGATCTGCTGACAGAGGCACGCGACAGATAGTTTGCCAGGGAACCATATCAAATTTATTTGACATCAAAATGCTTGCTAGATTTGTTTTGAGCATTCCAAATGGCCATAGAATCTACGCATTTTGAAAAATTGGTCATATGCCCATCCTTAAATGGGAAAGATAACTACAAAATATTTGTCGCCTCATCTGAACTGAATGGGGCCCCCATGTGGCCAATGGCATCTCACAAACTTGCACCTTTGTCTCTTAGCTTACATTTATTCATAACAGGATGATACAAGGTAAATTAAGTTTAGCAGCAAATATGGTTTCAAGGGCAAGAACCATAAGTCAGCAGAGTTTCATCAATGTGGAGGTGGAGGTGTGTTAGTAATCCCCAATTTGGGCATACTCCCTCGTCTGATGCAAGGCAAAATGCAAATGGTGCACCCGTAGGCGGAGTGCCCATCTCTCTGTCATTGGCGTTTGGGCCAGACTCCCTCATATAATGTTGCTGTGGGGGGTTCGCCACTCCTCCCGCACAGCGAGTCTGTTTTGCATTCCCAGCATATGCCGGTACCCATTTATACTCCTGGGTGGAGAGAGGCAAGCGAGGTAAAGTGCGTTGCCTAAGTGCACAACACAATGGCGACAGCGGGGCTCAAACCCACAACCTTCTGCTTATGAGGCGAGCGCTGATCCACTGCACCACATGTGCCCCACTTAGGGCAAGGCCCTAACCTGTGAATTAACTTAAAAATTACTTTAAACACATCTTTAGTTGCAATTAAGCTAATAAATGCTGAACATTGTTTGATCAAAAATACTGCAAATATGCAAATTAGCTCATGGATATGCACAAATATTGACACAGTGTGCGGGTATTACTTGCATCCACCATTACCCAGCATACCAAATTTTGTCATTGGGATCTGGTAGAAGTTCACCTTTTTAGTCAACCGTAGTTAGCTTAATCAAAGTGGGACATACGCACACAGACTGACACAGAAGGAATCAGCTGTTGCAATATCCCCATGACTTTTTTAGGCTTGCTGTATTTTGCAACAACGAAACAGAACTCCCATTGGATTACACGCTTTATTCCGTTATGCACGCATGACGGAATAAAGCGTGTAATCCAAAGGGAGTTCTGTTTCGTTTCGCAAAATACAGTAAGCCCTTTTTTAAGCCAGGGGGATTAAAAATACAATGCTTGCCATTCATTTGTCTCTGTACAGGTACTGACACCAGTCCAGTCCCTATAAAGCCCTAGTCTCCCATCAACAAAATTCATACATAACCCTGACCTCCAGCAGCAACAAAGGTTCACAAATTTACACTTCTACACCACATTCTCAGAAAAAACTTGATTTGAAGCAATTCAAAGATGTCCTGTGAATGCAAGAAGGTCGTAAGTGCAATAGCTGCCATTTGTCAAATTTTTCCCCATCAAACATACTATTATGCTAAGTCCTTGGTCAGTGGCTCTTGAAATGGTTCTTCAGGCGAGTCGGTGGCTTCAGGCGACACAGTCAGTGGCTGAAGAAAAACTCTTTTCAGAAGCCACTGCTACGAGAAAATTAGACATCTTCCAATCACATGGCAGCTATTGCACTTACTACCTTCTTGCACTCACATGACAAGAAGTCCTGCTAAAAACAGACTGTATTAATAGGTGGTAGTGCCCAGGGAGTTAAGCGATTGTTGAATGGGTTTATTTCAGTTTGTTTGGATTGTGTGTCTGCTTGGCTAATTAATGGACACAATGTCAGAAGTCCTGCTAAAAACAGACTGTATTAATAGGTGGTAGTGCCCAGGGAGTTAAGCGATACCACCATTCTTTACACAAGGCGGTAAAGGTAGCACACGTCCTCTTTTCAACTTATTTTTATTTCGCCAACAGCACACATCCTCTTGTTTCTCCAAACAGATTATAATTAAATATTAACAACTGTTTTTGTGTCTGCAGTGGGAATTGAACCCATGACCTTCGGATTGCTGGATGACCGCTAACAGACAAGCCACGCAATCCGAGCGACAGGGAAGTCTTCTTTTGTAATACTTAATAAATACATTAATGGAATAAACCACACACGATTATAAATGGCGCCACCATGAAACGAGTAGCTTGGCAGAACAATAGGACGTGTGCTACCTTTACCGCCTTGTATTCTTACGGTATCTCCGATTTGCTCATTACATGATATTACCTTCCAAGTGACAAATCAAAACAGTGCTTAGATGGCGAAAGAGAGGCAGGTAGTACCCAAGGGGTTAATCAAAAGCATGTTTACAATGTGTGAAAACTGAAAAGAAAAATTAGTATACTTCATTTTTTTTTAACTCCTGGCTAGTAGCAGTGACATCACTGCCATCATTCACTGTGACCTGACATTGCTTTTTGCATTCTTTAAAGCAGGTGGTCAGCAACTCGCATACCATGCATACCATTGCTTTGTTCTCTGCCGACATGATTAAAGATATTTAACTGACAGGTGCTAAGTAGACTCAACCATATGAAGCAGCAGTCATGGAGGAAAATACAGTAATACAAAATGTGGCTTATTTTTTACACAATCACAAATTAGGTAGACATTGTTTTCAATTTTAAGTAAATATTATAAAGAATCTTAGAAACTGGTGAGCATCAAATTAAATAAAGACAAAAAATAGATGGTCTCGAACCCAGTCACTCTCGCTATCTAGGCGTGGGAAATACCACTCAACCATAGGGACTTGGATACCAGTGCTAATGTATTTCAGTTTTGTTAGTTTCAAGCGGCTGTATTAGATAGTAATTTTTTGAAGGGGGTGGGCCTGTATCCAGGATTCTAGGAGAACCCATGATGAAGCAAAACTTAAATTGTGCACGCGAGGATCAAATAAACTTGATGAAACCCGAGAGAGTGAATGAATATCATAAAGACTCGGAAAAACTGGAGAGCATCAAATTAAACAACGAAAAATACAGTGTCTTGGACCAGGTCACTGTTACTAGCTAGGCGTGAGAAATACCACTCGACCACAGGGACTGTTTCGGGGATACAGTGAAACAAGCGCCAATGTATTAGAATACTTATTCACTCTCACGGGTTGCATCAAGTTTCCTTGATCCTCGCGTGCACTGATTGAGTTTCGCTTCGTCATAGGTTGGTTATGCAAGGATCATACATGCTGACCCCTGCAAAAAATTTCAAATTAAGTGTTAAGAGATTGTACCCAAGCTTCTTTTTCAGTATGTATCAATACTTTTTATGCAGAACATTTCCTTTGTCATGTAAGGGCAGTGTAATTTGGGAGAACGACATGCTCAAAATATTTCAAACCAATTGTTCGCAAACTATTCAAGTGAATCGGTTTGATCCTTTGTAGTACTTTTTAACCACCAGCCACAAGCAGAAAATACTGTGGAGTTGCATATTTCTGCCGTTATTTCAGTTTTCCAAAATATAGACCAATTTCGCAAGTCTTGGAAGTCGCATGCTTTCGAGTGGAAGCGTGCTTGCCATATTGGTTGGCAGTCTTTCACACTGCTTGAAATCCACGCTACTTGCCATACAAAAAATTTGACCTCTCAAAATATTCTGCGATACAGTACTCTTTTTTGAAAGTCAACCTTCGCAATTGATCTAATATATTATTGTTATTATAATCATTATACTTAAGCAACTGGCTATTCCATTCATCATGAACTCCTCTCCAATGAAAGAATCGTGTCGACTTTGGTTTTTGGTCTTTAAAAAAAATCAAATTCAAATCAGGCACAATGAAATGCTAGTGGAAATTTCATATAACAAAGAAATATAGACAATTCCTGATAGACTGGGTTGAAAACAAAATCCCCAGACATATCCTATGTACACAAAAACAAGACGGAAACGAAAGATCCGATGTGAACTACAAACAATCTTCCTTGCTTGTCATACTTTAACAGGACTCCGTTCGCCGTGTCCACTTTCAAGAGCTGGCCTGCAGTCAGGGGGAGGAGTTGATAATCAATAGAACAGCATGGCTAATTTATTTACATAGGCATTGTTATAAACCCCCACCAAAGTTAAAGTTTGCTGGTACTGTGGCATTCTGGAATTGGTAGCCACCGGCCTCCTCTATCCTTTTTGATTCTGTGAAAGTAGAGAGAAAACAAAACAACTCACACACCAATTGGTTTAGTTGTTTTAGCACTCTTAAAGGTGCATTTCGTGATTTCAGCACTTTGTTTTATTCATTGATCACTAGATATCCTTGAGAAAAGTTTATTTTCAAAATTTGAGCTGATCCCGATCTTGCGCTTTTTTGTTATGAGCAATTGCTTGTTTCCCACGGTCCCATAGGCTACTGTGCTGTAATTTCTGTCCGTTTACGGACAGAAAATACAAAATTGCGAATTTCTTATAGATGCGACCAAATTTGCACGTAAGATTAGGCACACATGGATTACTAAGGCTAACGGTTCAGATGATATAAAAATCTCAACATTTTTTAGGAAGTCGAGGAGATAAGGCTGTGGATCACGAAATGCCCCTTTAATATATTCAGAGATTTATGGGCATATTTTTGCAAGTTTTCAGTTATAAGGATAGGATCATGTGATCTTCTGCTTCAATTCTTATTTCTTCTTACGGCCTCCAAGAACATTCATTCAAGCGACACAAACATTTTCAATTGTTGTTTCCCTCCTTAAAGATGCCCTCCCAGAGAGACTACATACCGCATCTTTAGGACACCACACCACATCTTAAAAAATGATGCTTACTTAGTGTGCCAAGATTCTTGCCCGACTATATAATAAACATTACCACTCCCCTTCAGTCTCAAATATTTGAACTTCACTCCTCAGAACTTGAACCCTATCTTATCTATATGGAATTCAAATCTCTCACTTTGACCACTCCTTCACAGCTGTCTCATTCTTTCAATTTATTTTATCAGCCTGGGTACAAACTGGGCATTTTCCCCTTTTCCCCATTTTTCCCCCTCTTCCCCTCAGAAAACCCAAAATAACCTGATTCTCCTATTTATTCTAAATTTTTGACCCCCCACCCACGACCTGTGTCAATCCTAATTATCCTTACAAAAGTAAACACTATCCTTTGTGGAAATAAATACTATACCCTTAACCCCAACCTTGACCCTTAAAGAGACATGAGGAGATTTCCAGGAAGCAGCTCCCCCAATTTTTTCTCGAACCCAGTTTTTTTACATATTTGGAATGCTTACCAATGTATTAGAGCACAGCTGAAGTGAATAAGCCGAATACTATGTCTTTATGTAATAAGATGATGATTTAGTAGTTTCTGTCGTGCACGACAGAAAGTCAAAGCATGGTTTTCTATGGGGAATGATTATGATAGCAGGCAAGTTCAAACAAGGTTTGCGATTTTCTTTTGCACCTGTTTGTCCAATAAACCTTCGAAACGTTCTCGGTAGGTGGTCTACAACCGACCCAGTGAAATTTGAGAGAAGAGAATATTCGTTATCCTAAAAAGATCTGCCTGTCAATTAAACTATCTTGCACCTTAACCCTAAACATAATAAAAATGTTTACATTTATATAGTGCCTTTCACAATGTATTAAAGTATTTATTCTGCTGCCACTAGAAAATGTCAGCTGCCATACAAATGCCCAAGGTACACTCATACCTTTTGGGCAGGGCTCAATGGACTATATTCCTAACAGCTCCACATTTTGCACCTGGGTGGCAAGCAAGAAGATAAGTGCCTTGCCCAAGTGCACAACACATTGGCCTCAAACAGGACTCGGACCCACGCCCTCAGGGTCACGAGTTGATCATTGTATCCACTAGACCATGTGTGCCCTTGATAACCAGAACCTCCTACACATTGTACTTGCACAAAGGCTAACCCAACTCACCTCTTGCAGCTTTTCTTTGATCAGCCAAGACGACCACCTCTTGTAATTCTTTCTGCTGGTCTTCTGTCAAGTGACTTGTCAGGGCACCATACCAGACAGGGTTATTAGCTTGAATATCTGCACAGTGAAAACAACAACGATGTGAAGAACACAATATAAAGTAGGCTAGTAGGCTATAATGTAACAATGCCAATGTAATGCAGCAAATGTGTGATGAAGATCAACCACCTATGTTAGTGGACATCCAAATCTGTTAAAGGCACTATCAGTGATTTGCTTAATCAGAAAATCGAAAAAATCATCAAAAATCAGATTTTTGCATGTTTATACCAAGTACCGGTATCCTAACATACCCTGCAAGTTATAAGACACAAGTCAGCCTAATAAAGACAGAACCAGATATTTTAGTCATTACTCTCCGTAAGGACACTTCCTACAACACAATTGTATGGAGATTCGTAACTTTGAATACTGATATTTTCTTCCTTTTCTAGCAATTTTTCAATTGGAAAAAATAACTTCTATAAATTCTATAGACTTATCCTTCACTTCTTAGCTGTTCCTGCAAATTTCAAATATTTTGACTCTTTTGGGTGAATCACTGATAGTGTCTAAACTTTTCACTTGGTTAGTCATTAAGCTCCTTAACACATTTGTCACAGTCATCAATCAAGAGCTTGAACCAACACTCAAGAAGCACTACGCTTTGCTGAATTTGAACATGGGCGGGGCACTTTGACATCAGTTAAAAATATAACTAATGCTTAAAACATCTTGGCCAGGGACAATTTCAGAAATGACCCATGACCTAAAGTTGGAGCAATACAGGGCGAGTCAAAAAGATTTACACTCGTTTAAATTTTTCTACCAGCAGTGAAAAATCTACCAAAGATACCGACTATCACAGATAAAACTAGATTATTTCACCTACTAGAGAAATTTTGAATTTAGATTTTTGAACTTTGCATTGCAAAGTTATGCTAACTTAAAGATAGGAACCCATTTTTCACTGTCCACGGAATCACTGTTGTGGAATTTGGCTAAAGGGACTTTGAATGAGTCTACACAAGTACATCATTACATTCTTTGCTTGCTTTGATACATTTGTGAAAACCTTCATAAAGAAAATGTTATTGATTTCAGAATAATGAAATAGTTTGACAAATCATAGAATCTTACACCCAAATTTTGAAGCATTACTTCAATAAATGTTCGAAATTGTTCACATATCTTTTCACGGAAACTGAATGCAAATTGACCCACTTTTTCTGCCGACTCCTTCATAACCTGATGGGGTGGTGGGGGGGGGGAGAGAGGGGGTTACTTTGGGGAATCAATATTTGGTCATTACAGACATTGAACGTCCATCTTCCTTTCCCTTTGCATCTCAATCTTTTCCTATCCCTTCCCTCCCTTTTCTCGACTCCTTTTCTGCTTGTCCTTTTCCCACTTTCCTGTTTTACCGCTAGCTTAAAGGTGCAACGAGAGATTTCAGATATCAGGTGTCCCTTAAAAAATCGAAAGTACTGATTTTTGCCCTGATGTAAAGCTTTCCATCCAAAATATCCCCATCTGAAAGGATTAAGCTGATAAATGTTTCTTTGGTACAAAAATTGTGAAATTTCTAATTTCGTATAGGAGCAAATACGAAATTCAGCCTGTTTTACATTGAAATATAAGCAAATCAAAATCACCTTTTTTTTTCTCTTTTTTAAGACATTTCTGTAGCCAAATACAAGGTAAGAAATCTATTTAGTGTCTAATCTTTATGAAATTACTATTATTACACAATATTTGGGTGCCTCAAAATCTCTCGTTGCACCTTTAAGCTTTTTTTTCTGGAAAGGCCCATATGGGAGGGGACAATGCCTCCCCTTCCCCCTCCTGCCCCTGTTACGCTACTGTCATTAACTATTGTTAAGAAATATTATCAATAACAGTTGTTATGGATTATTAAATGGTTGCTTTAGAACAAAATTATTAAGCACTTAGATGACAGTTAAGTCAATGGCTTTTGCTGCTGTGGACGTGAAGAATTGTACAACCATGGTCAATATGGTTTTTGTCGGCTTTCCATCAATTTACCATATCTCCAATATGCGAAAAGGTAAACTTTAGATTTCTTTACCAATGATAGTAGATATAATGAGCTATTGTTTTCGTGTATAAAAAACAATTTCTAAACTTGTTAAATATTTTTAATATTTTTCTGAAATCGAGTGTAAATCTTTTTGACTCACCCTGTAATATCTTGGCCAAGTTACTAGGTACTCCCGCTTCCCCACCACCTGGTTTTCGCACTGTTTTCATTTTTTTCTTCGAAAGCGGGATCAGGGTGATTAAAGTCATCAAATGAGCCTGTGTTCGAAGTGATCTGAAACATTGACCTTCTATAGCCCACCTCTACTTATACTAAGGCTGGGATTTTCGGGTAATTTAGTGCCCGGGTACCCGATATAATTTTCGAGCAAGTAATCGGGTACCCGAAATTTCGCCAGACGAGCATAATAAATAGTACAACATACGCTATACTTGTTTCCATTTTGCATCCGATTTTACAGCCATTTCTACTGCTATGAGTAGGTGACGAATCCATTAGAAAAATGTATCTAAATCCAAACAAATCCCACAAAATGGCATCAGTATCTCATCCCTGTACCATTTCTTGTCAATATTATATGGGAAATTAGCTGGATGTTTTGGATTGTTCATGTTATTAAACATTATCCCGATGGATTTAAGATGGCAGGCCCAACAACATCACCCTCAAAGACCAAGTTATACACACAATGTAATACATAATACAGCTTGTGATTAGCTCTCTGGTGCACTGAGTGATAAATCATCTCATTTCTACCTGCATGCATTGATAGGCCCAACAACATCATCCCCAAGGGCCAATTTAAACACACAATGTAATATATAATATAGCCTGTGATTCGCTCTCTGGTGCACTGAGTGATAAATCATCAGTCACATATTTACGTCATTGTGTGGACATCAATATCACCATAGAGGACTGCCAAATCGTGTTAAACACATTTTTCAATGGGAATGAATTTGGCCACGAAGACGAGGTTAGAACGAGTTTGGGGTTTATTCCGTATTGAAATGCGTTTCACACGATTTGGCACTCCACAACTCTCATATTGAGACTAGCTAACATGCAGAATTCGTATGGTTTGAAGATCGAGTGCACAAGCACACAAGTGACCGGGATCATCGCTGTTTAAGCTATTGTTTTTACGAAATAGCTGATGATAGAAGACTTAGAAGTTGGATTTAATGACCATGAATCATGGATATTAACATAAAAACATTCATACTTGGTAAATAAAAATCAAGTTGAACTAGGAGACCAAAGTTGTCATGGTTGTGAGTACTTAAAAATGTTACAGAAGGGGGAAAATTGAAATCACGGGTACCCGTTGGTGGAATGTCTGCCCGGGGATTGTAATCTCGGGCGGGTACCCGAAAGCCCGCCTGAAAATCCCAGCCCTAGCTTATAACATGCATGCACACAGGCACACATGTATCGCAAGCCATAAAGGCCATAACGTATTGCTGCAACGTGTTGCGAGAAAGAAGCAACGCGTTGCGACATTTCGGCAACGATGCGACGTCGGCCAATCAAAATCATGAATTTCTGTGACGTATTTCAAAACAGACCCACAACGCGTTGCTAGATACTTTGCAACGCGTTGCAAACCTTCACAACGCGTTGCAAGCTTCACAACGCATTGCAAGCTTCACAACGCGTTGCAAACTTCACAACGCGTTGCTAAGGTCCACAAGCCATAAGGGTCATAACGTATTGCCGCAACGCATTGTGAGAAAGTCACAACGCGTTGCGACATTTCAGCAACGCGTTGCGACATTTCGGCAACGCGTTGCGGTGTCGGCCAATCAAAATCATGAATTTCTGTGACGTATTTCAAAAATATAAATCTCACAACGCGTTGCGACCTTCACAACGCGTTGCAAACCTTCACAACGCGTTGCGGCAATACGTTATGACCCTTATTGCCTTCACAACGCGTTGTGAAGTTTACAACGTGTTGTGAAGCTCGCAACGCGTTGTGAAGGCTTGCAACACGTTGTGAAGGCCATAAGGGTCATAACGTATTGCCGCAACGCGTTGTGGATCTATTTTTTTTAAATACGTCACAGAAATGCATGATTTTTTTTGGCCAACGCCGCAACGCGTTGCTACTTTCTCACAACGCGTTGCGGCAATACGTTATGACCCTTATGGCTTGTGGACCTTCGCAACGCGTTGTGAGTTTCCACAACACGTTGCTAGATACTTTGCAACGCGTTGTGGGTCTATTTTTTTAAATAAGTCACAGAAATTGATCATTTTAATTGGCCGACACCGCAACGCGTTGTGAAATTTTGGCGACGCGTTGCTACTTTCTCGCAACGCGTTGCGGCAATACGTTATGGCCTTTATGGCTTGCGATACACATGCACACGCCTTGAAAAGAAAAAGTCAGGTATAAAAATCTAAACAAAAGAATTACTAACCTTGCATGACATATTTGAAAATGATGTACTCATCGTCAGTACAGTCATCCTCATCAAGAAAAAGTCAGGTATAAAAATCTAAACAGAATTACTAACCTTGCATGACATATTTGAAAATGATGTACTCATCGTCAGTACAGTCATCCTCATCAAGAAAAAGTCAGGTATAAAAATCTAAACAGACTTACTAACCTTGCATGACATATTTGAAAATGATGTACTCATCGTCAGTACAGTCATCCTCATCAAGAGGTGTGTTGTAGCCTTCTAAGGCAGTCTCCTCATACGCATCACCCTCATCCTCATCCTTTTTATCTGCAGCCTGGGGATAAAGAAAATAGTTTATTTGGAGACTATGTTCCACATCATACCTTCAAATTATAATCCATATCTGATATCTTTCTCTCAATAGACTATTCCTATTGCAACCATTTGTATAAGCCAAATCGGCATTGTAACTTCTGGTAATATTTTTAGGACTCCTGACCTTTCACCCCGTCAATATTTCAGGAAAATTGCTGTTTGGTAATTTCGGAAATTAGTTCTAAGATATGTTTTGATATTAAAAAAACGAAACATGTTTTACTCTACTCAAATAATTTATGGCATATTTTTTTATTGGCTAAATATTGCTAGAATCGTTCTAAAAACATAATTATTAAAAACATAATCTTGATTTGTCAAAGGTCAGGAATCCTAAAAAGTTGCAAACCTTCCCACAATGCATCACAAATCTGTAATGCCGATTTTGCTTATTGGTTTGCTTAACAGGCTTTGTTTTCACTACACAGTGACATCAGAGTGAATACCATCAGAATTACTCTCCTTTAATTGTGGACACTAAATATAGAAAGAAATGGTAGTTTGGCATTATTGCATTATACCCTTCACACCTTCATGGTATCACATATGTTACACTCAGAAAAAAGCACATGATAATTATCCCTAACACTGCAGGCTGTATATTGTGAGGACTTACCACAGATCACAATATACCACAACTTTCATTATACTTGCACTTCCATAGACCACAAACTACCACAAAATTTGATTGCGGTATATTGTGGTATATGCTTAGTAGTTAGCAAACTATACCAAATTAGAGTAACTCATCATATACCACAAAATACCACAGTAATAAACAACAACAAACTGCGCCATAGGCCACAATGTACAGGGCCGTTGAGAGAAATTGCGGGCCCAGGGGAACCTTGGAGTTACAGGCTTACATGGCGTGGGGTGGGTGCTGGATGTACGTGGATGTACCACACTTTATATGTCAATGATAAGATCACATACCAAAAACTACCACAAAATATTGTAGATTCTGTAACTATCATATTCCACAATATACAACAATATTACATTGTGTGGTATTTTGTGGTCTAGAGCCTTGTTAGGGATAGTTTTAACACTTGGAAATGAAAATGCAAGTAGATGATCTGGAGCTGCTGGACTGCTTTGGTGCATTGTTTGCAAGACATTGTAATAGTGTAAAAGAATTTACCGCTTTTTCTAGTCTCTCCAAGTAGTCTGCCCCCTCATCGTCAATTTCATCCTCGTCACTCTCTAGGACCTCCCCATCGTAATCACTGTCATCATCTTCCTCGTCTGATGAGTCTTCTTCTGCAAGGGCTCGACCTGTCAACATGAAAGAGTCGCAGTTTAAGTCAGAGGCTTGAATAAAGGCAGAATATATTTGTTTTATATACTTCATTTATAAATTTCCATAATTTTGTCTTTCAATACTCAATGCAAGGTCGCCTTCCGACAACGTGGTTTATAACAACTAGAACTATTTACATCCGTAAATAGTACCTCTCACTGCGTTATGCGCATGCGCAATATCACAAGCCAGCTACTATTTGGGGCTTGGCGGTAGTATTGGCGGTACTATTTATGGATGTAAATGGTACCTTGCACATGTCTTCATCAAAATAGTCAATCTATTTCAAATAACGTGAGAGATGTTTAACCAATAACAAGCTCAATTTTGTTAATGAAGTATATAATTGCTGATATATACTCACATTCGTAAGCTCTCTTGAGACCACGGAAAAGTATTAATAGCGCAGGCATGAACTGTTGGGCACAATCGTCTACTATTTGAGGTCTGGTAGGCATTGCCATCACAGCACAGAGGCCTAACACACAGATTTTTCGGTCATGTAACCTACACAAAAACAAACATCGCTGATATATTATCAGTAACAAAACAACTACCAAAACTGGATTGATACCATCATACATCACCCAAACTTTTATCATTTATCGAGCTAGTTATAAGAAGCTGGGATAGGGCAATCTATATTAGGCCTAAAAAAAAAATTGTTTGATTGGCGTAACCCAACCGACCCTATTTTTACTGCCGACCCTAAATATTTTTATTTTTTTGTGTGCAAAAAACAAAAGTTTTTAAAAAACAGGAATTTAATGACGTCATACTTCGGTACTCTAAAGGATTGCAGGACATTCAAAATGACAAATAAAAAGATGTGTTACAGAAAAAGTGAAGATGTGCCATTTGTTTTTGTATGCGTGTGTCATATATTTTGTGTTCTGGTATGTGAAACAAAAAAAAAAAAATAATCCGACCTACCTACCCTATTTTTTTTCTATGTTACGCCAATCAAACAATTTTTTTTTTAGGCCTTATTATAGGCCACGTCTGTCCACCCTTTTTATCCAAGGTAGTATGCATACAAATCTTGGTGGGTCGGTGTAGCTTGGGCCTGGCAACACCAAGTTTGATTGGTAAGCGGATGCATGCCCCACAAGCCAGGTAATCACAAAAGCCGGTGAATGCCTCTGTTTTATTTATAGGCTGAGAAAAAGTAACTTAAATTCTAGGTAGAAGCTGGAAAAAAATTGCAAAGAATTTCTTTCACCACATGCATTTCTATAAGGTCCCCAGAACACCATCTAAAGTCCAGCTGAAAAATCCAAGTGTTAGAATAGACTTAATTTGCATAAATCCAAAATGGCCGCCAATCCTAGGATTTTACAATGATTTTGCCGTATACTTTCTATATTATTTTGGCACCTATAATACCTAAATTTGGTATATTGATGAATACATTAGATTGTTGTTATAACAGACACATCATATTGACAAAGTAATCAATTTGCATTAAATCCAAAATGGCCGCCCCAATTCTAAATTTTTCCACTGGTTGTGTTATAATGCTTATCTAAAATATTATGTTGCCCACTAAAATGCAAAAAGTTATTACATTTGTGACGGTATTGTATTGTATTTGTATTAGACAGACACCATACAATGCTGGAAGTATATCTAATTTGCATTTAAATCCAAAATGGCTGCCAATTCTTGACAATTTGAAAGCAAGATGTCAAACTTTGAATCGGTTATATAATCTATTATTGCACTTACAGGACAAAAAAACACATCGAGATGTATTTGTTTTCACTATCACGGATATATAATGCAACCCCACCTCCAAAACACACACACAACGCGCACGCGCGGGCTTGTTAGATGGTTGTCAACAAACTGCTTTAGGTGAAAGGTAGAAGACGACCATCGCTCAGACCTTCTGGCATTGATCAAAGATGATTCATAGGGATGCTGCGACATGCAGTGTCATGGATTGGGTAGCAAAGTTAGTGATTCCATGGAACTCTCTGACCCTTAAATAGTGTTTGACCCTTAAATAGTATTGGTAGGAGGAATAAGTTACCATGTTCGTCACACTTCTTGGTGATGAAATTTGATAGTCTATGAAAGATCATCCAAAGGTTGTGCAGTGAGGTTTTATGCCAGACAGAATTGGATGATATTCTACAGGCGTCGCCAAAAGGGCAAACCCAGTAACAAGTCTCATTGCATCATTCATAATGCCATCAATTTATGTGAATGTAAACTTGACTCCGAACGGTGCGGCATATTCAGCAGTTGAGTATGCCAGAGCAACAGTTGATGTATGTGGTAAAGTTGTATTAAAGGATGCACCCATCCAGCCCCTGCGAGCCTTCTGAGGAGTTTGACACAAGACTGAGTCTTGGCAGCGACGCTTGGTGGTGTTATGGAAAGTTATGGCTGCCGTCAATTATGGAGAAAGGTTCTTGGTGTTGTTAATTTCTCTTTAGCGCAGTGGTTTGCAATTTGTGGAAAAATACAGCCAACCAGTCTTGGGTTTTGCTGAGTTTCAAGTGCAATCGGTGGAATCAATGGTTACAGTGATATGGTCTTTGATCAGCAGCTTATTCCAAGTACCATAGAGTCTGGGCAGGAGTACTGCAAAAGAAAACAGAAGAAAACTCCATTCGGCAGATCCGAGACATAATGTTAAAAGAGACTGGGTGCCAGGACTAGACTTTGTGGGACACCATTCCGAAAGTTTGGCTGGGTCTATGGCATCGCCCATTTGATGTCCGATGACGAAAGATCCGGGACGAGCAGTATTATGAACTTGGCCAGATGGACATCAGCTGAAGTAGCTTAGGTAGAGAACTTCCATGTGACTGCATCATAGGCAGCAGATAGATCTATTAAGACTGTACTCAAAAAAATTTTGCTTCTTCTTGAAGGCTGGTTTTTTGTTTTTTGATAGTTCATTGGCAAGTCTTGCTATCTGTCAGTTGTTGATTTACCGCTTTGAAAGCCAATTTAGGTGAGTGGTAGATTTTTGACGCTGGACCGTTATCATTGAATCCTACTGAGCATCAGGTCTCGCAAGGCAGCTTAGTACGTGTGAGATTTTAAAGCAGCGAGATGGGTCTGTACTCTTGGGCTCGCTTGTGTGGGTTCTTGGGCTTTGGGATTACACTGACTTTTGAAATCATCAATCTGAGGTAGTGATGATCCATAGAAGTAGAGAGAAAGAATGGGATCTACCGCACAGCCAGGTCCATATGCTTCCCAGGAATTTCTGTATGGATGCCGCATTGCCGGGATCTTCCCAATTATTGAAAACATTGATTGCTTCGGTGATCTCATAGGGTGAATGGTTATAAGACATGGGACTCGACGTTGGAGAGGTTTGTAGAAGTTGGTTAAATGCTTCGTACAGAACGAGCATGGGCTTTGGAATGGGGGAAAGGACTGGTCTTGCCATTTCCATGGGTGAGATGGAATTTGCAGAGACAGGGCACTAGCTGCTTAACTGGACAGATACGACCGGTGAATGAAACTTGTTGACATTGTTCCAGGCCTTGCAGCTTTGAGTGGGTACAACAGTATTTTGTATCTCTCCCTCGTAGCAAGGAAGCGGGTCCCCTCCTGCTTTTACTTTCCCCCGTTTCAAACCCCAACAACAGGTTGGTTGTAGGGGTTCGCCTCTTGGAATATGTGACGTTGATGTTAGAAGACTGAAGAAGCCAGTTTGGATACTCAGATGTACAATTCACTAATGAGTTGTTTGTACTTGGGCCACTTGGCTTTCATGAAGTTCTATTCTTTTTGTAAAGGCGTCGTTAGGGTGACCGTGATGCCACTGATAACCAAGATAGGACAGTGGCCTGATCTGGTGAATCTAGGGAGGATTGTTCGGGGAGCAGCGGGGGAGGGGGGATTCGGTCGGATATCTCCACGGGGACTGTTGACAGGTGGGCGAGGTAAGCGACCAATGAGTGATCCTGAAGAGTAGAAGGCAGGTGGAACCTTGCGATTAAACAGCAGTTGGCAGTGTTAGAATAGTAATGCTCCACCAGAACATAACATTTTTTATCATATTTATTGCAGTGCCTAATTTTTCAGCCACCAAGGAGGTATGCAATGTTAAGGCCCATGGCTTACACAAAGTTACCAGAGATATTCAGGTGAAAAATATTAATATGGAATATAAATTTAAAGTCCATCAACAATCTATAAGATGGGAAGTATAATACACTTATTTATTGACTGCAAAGCATCTAGGAGAAGAGAAGAACGAAAAAGCAAAAATTAATACAAATCTGAAAATTAGCAGCATTAGGAATTTAGCAAATTAGTTATGCTTCCACAAATCAGGTTACGTATTATATACGTATAAAGCATAAGATACGTTGTTAATGTAAAAAATAGTCATTTTATGGGCTGCAACAGCCATTTAAGATGCAATTCATGCCAACAAAATAATGTAAAACATAGGAATTGACGGCCATTTTGATTTATTGAAATTAGGGGGTACTTTCACACCCTTGGATTTTTTGGACTTTTAGTCGTCATTCTTGTGGCCCTTATAGAATGCACTGTGGTGAAAAACAATTCTATTGCATTTTTTCCAGGTCATATCATAATCTGTCCCATCCTATTATATTATGCATCAGAAGTTTACCAAGGAAACACTCGCAATTGGCATAATTGGGGACATGTTTATACTGTTTCAGAAGGTTATCGTATTGATATAATAATAATAATTGGTAGCAGTTTCATTAGAAGTCCAAAGTATGCAAAAATGTCCTTTTTAAATCGAATATCTACAGTCTCTACACAGCACATCGCACCCTAAGCCTCATTGTCATCTGAAACTTCTAAATGCAACCTTTACCTAACATTGGATGCCTGAGTGCCTATTGTTCAGTACTTCCCCATCAATAACATTGGAAACAAGATATGTTGTTCATTTGGTAATTGAAAAAAAAAATGAAATAGCCGATTTTCCAGCAAAAAGCACTTGAAATCGTTTTGCATGTCAGGTACCCTACACATTGCCTTAACATACTTGTGGATTTCAAGCAACTTTTACAGGCAAATTTGTCAACTCAAGATTCAAGTATAAGGTTTCATCTCTCTATGAATCAACAGAGGACTGTTTTATCACAGAATTTTAGACAACGAGAACCATGCTTAAGAGATAGGTGACCACCGACCCCCGCACTGGTCCGATTTTTCGGTATTTTCCACTCAAGTGGAAGCAATACCACAAAACATCATATTCAAATTTTAAATAATTTGGTCCACATATTGGATATAGAACAAAATATGTACCAACTTGGTCCATAGGACAGTGCGTGTTTGTGGGGGGGGGGGGGCATGTGGGTTGACCATTTGCAGAACGAATTTGTTCTTATATCAAAAGGAAACATCCTGGGCCTTGAATGTAATTGGCGTAATGCGAATTATGAACTTTCTCTGATACCAAATCTGTTGATGGTGTCAACCACCTTTTATATTCATAGTGTAGTATCACATACTTTATTGGCATACATATCTTGTAGATGAACAACTGGTGCTGAGAACTTACTCTTCTTTGGTTCGTTCGTATCGTGTCCACAAGTCCTTTACGTAATGGCTTTGTGGTGGTGTCAGGTTTGTTCAACTGTGTAAGCTGATTCGGGCCGCGTGTATCTATTATCGGACGCTCCTAACATGTTTTTTTTTTTTTTTTAAAGCTGGGGCGGATTGGAACAGTCAGGGGTTTACACCCTACTCGTATTCGACACGAACTGCGATGTACATGTACAGTTTTGTGACGCTCTGTACATGGGACTGACACTTAAACGTCCCTCCGAAGGACGGGATGCTTTCATGATCATTTTGCCCCATTCCAATTTACCATGGAGAGAGTGGTATTCTGTTTTAATCAATAGTCCGTATACAGATTAAATCCAGAATTGAGCCACCCGAGTGAATCCCGCAATTGACCCCACCCGGGTGAATCCGGGATTTTTGATTTGGTATATTTGCGCCATAAGGCAAGCACCCTAACCCACCTAGACCACGCCTTCTTTTGGTTTAAACCATAGTAAAATAAATTGATAGGTCTCTTCCACTCTTCCACAACCTTCAATTTCAGAAGATTTTTCCTTGCATGTGAAAGATCAGGGGATTTCCCATGAGTGAGTTAAGTTATGCGTAGTTCATCATCGACATGATTCTGATAGCTCTTTAAAAGTAATCAAGAACTCAGGTTTGATGGAGTTACTTTTGTGGTTAATGCCGAATAACTTCTTCAGACAGTAACTTCTTTTATTTTTGAAAAACCCAATGCTCACAAGCAATTTTACTATTCCATCTTTCTGCACTCGACAGAAACATGTTGAACACTTAAAGACACTATCAGTTATTTGTCCTAATCAGACAATCAAACAAATCATCAAAAAATCTAATTTGTGGGGGGGGAGGGAGGGGGGCATGTTGTACAAGTATAGGGTGGTGGGGGATTGTAATAACATGGGAGGGGCCGCTGGGGCGACGACTGGGTGAGAGGGATCAAAGGGGCAACATAATAAGTGTGAGGCAAATGGCATTTTAGTCACTAGTGCCGAACGGACACTTATACAACACGTAATGATGGAGATTCGTATCGTTGAACACTGCCGTTTTCCTTTTCCTTTTCTATCAATTCTTCGGTTGGAAATAGTAACTTATTATATTTTTCAGTCTTATCCTTCACGTTATAAGCTATTCCTGCAAGTTTCAAATATTTTAACTCTTTTGAATAAATCCACTGATAGTGTCTTTAAGTGTATATGGGGGGGGTCCATGTGGACCACATTTTGTTTTTGTATGCGAAAAACTTTTTTTTAAGGGATTAAATACTTTTGCCCAAAATTTTATGTAATTTGGCCTAAATATCAGCTGCGTGTTGGGTGGGAAAACAATTAAATCGGCCATGGCGTTATATGCTAATTAGCATAATTAACTTTTGGTGTCGCTATTTTCAAAATTTTTTTGCCCTTAATCGTACTGGAGTAACTTCGCGTTTAATTTTTTTCATTCTCAGTAATGTAAATGTATTCATGTTCTCCTAGTTATGAGCCAAATTTTATATTTTTCTTTTTTTAATTTTGAAAGTTTTTTCATTTTTTGGGGGCGGGAAGTAGGTGCGTTTGCAAAATCTGTTTTTTTGACCGCCATTTGAATCGGTACAAAACCGATTTTTCATTCTTTTTCCTGTTAAGTGGTCGTGGTGATGACCCCATCAATGACCAGTTTTTGGTAAAAATTCCCCCCTTATACACTTACGACATATCAGTGACTATCCCAAAAATAACAAAAATATTTATATTTGTAGTGAAGGCAGTCTGTAGGAACTCCCTCCCATTAGTATATATTAC